>CM034306.1:15080307-15203680 GCA_019925795.1 Dendrobium chrysotoxum
CAAGTTAAAGTTTTCTAGAATTTTAGCAAATTATTGGATTTTTGGAATTATTCAAAATTATTTAGTAGCATTAATTAAAGGGTCAAAGAGTTGACTTTTTAAATTAGAGTTGATTTTGAAGGTTTCAAATTTTTAACAAAATTAGATCTAATGATGAGTAATTAGAGTATTAGTTTACTTAATTTAGAGTTTTTTATAAAAAGCTATGATTTTTTTAAGTTTGGACTTATATTTAAACTACGATTGATCGTAAGTTGACTTTTTGACTTTGACTTGATTTTGGAAGTTTGACATTTTTAAAAAATATTAAATTTTAATTAGAATTGAATGGTTTTGAATTTGATTAAATTGGATTTTTTTGGAATTAATTATAATTTTTCAAAGTTAGGGTATTTTTTGAATTTTTAAAATTGCCTTAATTAAGGAGATCTTGAGATTTTGATCCAAATTAGTCCCGAACTTCTTGGAATCACTCCCAAAGGTTAGAAATGGGCTAAGGGGATGTTTCCAAGGATTTAGGAATTTTTTTAAATTTTAAATATTTTTAATTAATTAATTAAATTAATTATCTATTTTTCTTAAAAAATTAAATTAATATTAAATTGGGGGTCTAATTATAGGGCTTTTATTATTTCTGGATTGATGGTATAATTATGAACATTTTGACATTTTATTTATAATTTTTGGATTTTATTTGAATTAATTATGAGTTTTTAAAAATTTAGGCCTAATTAAGGGTTAACTTAGGATTAATTAGATTCTAAGCTTAATGATTTATAAAATTAGCAGGCTTCTAGCCTAGGATGGATAGTGTCACTATGTTCAAATGTTATAAGTCTTACTCCTAATGAATACCTAGCAAGGTCCTATGATTTCCCTAAAGTTACTAAAGCTTTATCCTTAATTTTTGGTCCTAGAATGTCACTAAGTTGGGTGTGCTCAAATCAATGTCACTCTAACCTTTAACACATACATATATGCATACACAATCACAAATAATTCCTAAATCTAGGAAAGCCTAAGCTAAGTGCAAGTGTGTGCCCTATACATGCAAGGAATAAAGACAATTAACATAAACAATATTTTGATTAGTGAAAAGTTGGAACACAACATTCACTAATTCTTCTCGATGATTCCTATTAATGTAAATTCAAACTATGTTTAAAATTTCAAGGGATTACTCTAATTTTAGAACTAATTTTAATATATAGAAAATAGCTTGATTTTGGAAAATCTAGAAAATTTAAAGTAGTTCAAAATAATTTGAACAAAGCTCAAAAATAGCTTTAAAATAGTTTCAAAAAAATTTTACAAATGTTTTTAATATTTTAAGATGATTGAAAATAGAGGCTTTTAAATTTTTGAAAATTATTTGAGTTAATATTTATTAAACATTAATTAAATACTAAAGTTTTATAAGTAATCTAAATTATTTGAAATATTTAAGATATTTAAAATAAATTTTAAATTTTAAAATAATTAAATTAAGTTATCTGATTTTAATAAAATAATATTAAATTTTCAACATTTTGAATCTATTTAAGTTAAATAAAATGTTTAATTAATTATTAAAGAGATTAAATAATTAAAATTAATTAAATATTCCTTAAATTAATTTTAATGTCAAATTGAGATATTTTAAAATAATTTTTTGATTGCCTAAAGTATTTTAAAATAAAACTTTTAATTCTGGAAATATTAATATAATATTTAATTAAATATTAAATATTGAAATAATTGAATAATAGAATCATTTAAAATAAATTATGATCTTGATTATAAAATTAATTTCAATTAAAAATATATAATTTTCTAAAATTTTAAGGTATTATATGTATTTGAATGATTTAAATTGAATTTGTTTTGAATTTTTAAATTTTATATTAATTAAAGTATTTAAATGAATTTAAAATTAATTAATATTTAAAATAACTCTTAAATTAAATAAAATAAGTTCTTAAATATCTTTTGAAATTCTAAATAATTTAAAATAATTTCTTTGAATTTATCAAATTATTTCAATTTAGTTTAATTGAGTATTAACTAAATATTTAAATGTTTAAATATTTTAAAATTCCTTAAAATATATAATATATCTTAAATTAAATTTAATTTATGATTAAATATTTAAAAATAATTCTCTAATTTTTTAAATATTTGAAAAATAAAAAAATTTAAATACTTGAAGATATTTAAATTAATATTAATTAGATTTTTAATATATTAAAACATTTTAAAATAATTAAATAAAACATCTTAAATTAGATTAAATTTTAACTTAAATAAATTTTTTTGAAATGAATATACTTTAAATATTTATCTAAAATATTTAAATATATTTTAAAATAAAATTTTAAATATTATTAAATATTTTAATCATTTTTTAATTAAATATTAATTTAAACAAACTTAATATTTAATATTTAAAATATATTTAGTATTTGAAATTAGTTTTAATTTTATTTAAAAGGTATTTTAATTATGAAAATTTTGATATAAAATACATATTTTTATGACTTAAAATAAATTTTTAATGATTTTTTTAAGTTTCTATAATTAAATAACATTTAAAAAGTAATTTATATTAATTAAAATTAACCAACGTATGTGAAGATAACGGCGGGCCACTTATCTTAAAAATTTAAGTTTCTGCAATCCATCGCGTCTGATCGATCCCGCAGTGATGGAGAAGCTACGTGGTGTTCTCTCACACGTTGGATTGAAACCGCATTAATGGGGGGTATTGATTGCCAATGATTACACAGTGTCATGGCATCGCGGGCCACTTATCCGAGTCAGCATACCCTCTGCGCCACCTGATCTTCTGTGGTTTTGAACAAACGGCTCAGATCAAGCCAAATGAAGATCTGGGCGAACCGCGAATATACACGGTCGGAGCGAAGCACAATATAATGAAATCTCAGCCGTTGATCATAAAATCAATGGATGATATTTCATACACCTGAGCTAGACTATGAAAACGTCCTAGACTTAGAAAAATGCCTCGTTCTCTCAATCAAATTGGTCAATCATCATAAAAAATTAAACACAGCTAGAGTTAATGAACATAATCATTGGGGAACTAGTTTGAGCATTTGAAAAGCACCTAATGAAAAGCTATTTAGCCTAGTGTATCCTAAGCTAGGGTTAGAGATTTTACCCAAAATATATGATGGATTTGAGTAATCTTGGGCTCTCTGAGCTTGTAAATTATCCACGTATAAGTTCCTAGTTGAAGCTGCAATCTGAAATGCACCGAATCGACTTAATGGAGCTTTGGATGGACTTGGCTTGAGTTCGCTGGAAATCTTGTCGCCGGCGAGGTTTTAACGGTGGATTTTGAGTGGGGAATGTATGGGAGGTTCAGGAGAGCCCAAACGAACAGAGTGTTTGGCTAGAGGAGCTTTTTGGAAGTGAGAGAGGGCTTGGATTGGAATGAGGCTCTTTTTAGAGGGTTTGCCCCATTCAAACCACTTGGAGGTGGATGGACTGCTCTGGTAGATCAAAGACCCTCCCTGGATCATTGGTAGGTGTCTCAAAACCGTTGGGTGGCAGAGGGAAAGGCTGGGTTTGCCTCACTCTCATTGGTTGCTTTAGGCTTGAGGGAGGGGACCACTTGTCACTTAAGGCTAAACTAGTCCTTGGGCTCAGTTTAGAGAACTACAAGAGAGCTTTAGCTCTAATTTTGGATTAAACCTAGCAGCCAAAACCAGAGACAAAGGGGTTAGCATGTGAGTTTGACCATTTGGGAAGGTTTGAGTGCTTATTGACCAATTTGACTGGACTGCCTGGCTGGCATAGGAGGGAGATATTGAGCTAGTTGTACTGGTTTGGAGAGGGTCTAATGCTTAAGGGTTGGAATTGAAAAGCATAGAAGATAGTTTGACCAAGTAATGTGAGTTGACTTGGTCAACTCCACTTAGATTTGGTTGACCAAAGACTAAGACAAGCTTAGGCTATGATTAGGAGTTGATTTGAGGGATTAATATGGATTGAATAGGTTGAATGGATTGGATTGACCCATTTAACCCTTAAGGGGTTATTGAGTCAACCTAGGTTGACCTAGGACCTTGGTTTGAGCTCAATGGATTGGGTTTGAACTTCAAAGTATAGGAGAAATGTTTTGTGGGGTCAAAAGGGTTTAAATTGTCAAAGTGACTATTTAGGCTATTAAATGGGTCATTGGGTCAACCAGGTTGACCTAACGGTTGGGTCTGGGCAGGTTTGTAATGACATTTTGAGTCTGTTGGAGGTGGTCGCAGGGTCCGGAGAGGTCAATTCAGTCAAATTGACTATTTGAATCCTAAAGGGGCCACTTGGTCAACCTAGGTTGACTTGGTCAACCAGGTTGACTCAAGGCTTGAGTTTAGGTCCAACAGGTTTAGTTTGATATTTGGATACCAACGGAGGTAGTCCCAAGGACTGGGGAGGTCATTAGGTTCAAAATAATCTATTGGCCCCTTAAAGGGTGTTTTGGTCAACCATAGTTAACTTAGTCAACCAGGTCAAACCAAAACTTGAGTTTGGATCCAATGGATCCCAAATAATATTTTAAATTCATTGGATGAGGTTTCAAGGGTTGAAGGGCTTGAACTATGTTAAGTTTTACCCAAGAGTCCAAAATTTTCCTTAAAGGGCATTTTGGTCATTTTGACCTCTAGTCAACTCTGGGTCAAATTGAACCTTGAAAAATGCAGCTTACTGGTAAACATACCATAACAAAGGTTATGACCATGGTCAAGGGTCCTGGGAAAAACCCCAGGGTCAAAATCAACAAAGGGATTGGTCTAATGGCATAAGTCGTAAATATTCGAAGGTTTTGCAGTCTTTTGAAAATCAATTAAGTTTTAGGGGTTAGAAACTTCAGAATGAGCTCAAATTTGGAGGGTTGATCTTAGAGACATGTTTGATCAATATGCAACTTATAAATCATGAATCAAAAGTCATTTGATTGGGATTCCAGGTAATAGAAGATTCACCCAGAATAGGCTTTAGGACTTGGACTTTTGGCCTCAGGTTTTGGATTGAAAACCTAAGTTTGAGCTGGATTTTGGGTTTAGATTGATTGAGTTTTGGAATATCCAAATCAATCACATTCAAAGGAATTGTTAGGATTGATTGGTAATATTAAGGTTTGATTTGAAAATATGATTGGACTTTGATTGTAAGCAGGATAGGAGTCTGGGGTTGGAATTGGATTGATAGCTGGATTGGGCTTTGATTGGGGTCTCTATGATTGACAAGTGGATGAATATCAACCATAGGATCACTAGGCAGGAGTCCAGACAGGCCATGATGACCTCATATAAAAATGAGGTCAACAAGTTATTACAATAAATACCCCTCATTTTAACTCACTAAAGGTCCAACATTTCTAATAATATAAGGAATAATGAATTATAAGCTAGCTAGTTAAGGATATCATCATGAATATCCAAAAAAAGAAACTTAAATAAAAATATTTTTAGCATCATCATCTAGTTGTGTTGATATTGACTCGAAATAGGCAAGCTACTTTCATTTCTTTCTCTACTTGAATTTTGAATCCAAAAATAAAAGCAATGTGAGTAAACTCAATGCAATTTGAAAATTTTTTATTCCAAGTTGCTTAAACTTCAATCAAAAAATTTGAGCAAATTTTAAAATTTACTTAAGATATATTTTCATATAAAAAAGCTGGTCCAAAATGAGTTGAATTGAACTTTGAATGAGATTAGAGGGATTTTGTATTTCAATTATTTTTAAATGTTCTCACATCATGATTAGTTTTATACTAACTATTTATGATAATGGCGGAATTCATAATTCTTGATTCTTATTTTTTAAATTTTACATTACGTTCATGTTTAGTGTATTATATGCAAATATTTTTTAAATTACTTATTTCCATGATCTATGTTACATCGTAATAATCTCTTCATATTAAATGATTCTTTTCTATCTATCATTGATACGTCACCAAAAATCATCTTGATCAAGCACGAATCTCAAAGCATATATGAGTTAATAACTTTTAAAATTAAATGTGGGACCATCCTAACTTTAACTTCAGCAAACGTATAATCAAAATGAATGTCTTAGTAAGACGAACCCAAGGACACCAAAATCGGTCCAATCCAATCCCAATTGGTTCCAAATCAAGGGACCGAAGCATATTTAAAAGGTTCAAAGCATGGTAATTGGATGACTAAAGGATCTCTAAATATGGGATGCTTATAATAAAATCGAGTGGCTCGATAAGACGAATCCAACAAATTTAAGATGCTTAATTATGAAAAATTAAGGCACCTAAATTAATAAATGCTCCATGATTGAGAGAATTAGACTGGGTCATCTATGGAATACTCTGAATTTGCCCTTAATCTTTTTAATATTTATGGAGCATGCCACTCATCAAAATCCATAAATAGGCCCATCCTCTCTTCATAAAGGGACCCTTTGGCTAAAAATTAAAGAGAACTCTGAGGCTTCAATGATCCTAAAATTCTATCCAAGCACCGTCGTTGACAAACAGAACTCTAAGGCTTCAAGGATTCTAGAGTTCTACCCAAGCACCATCACCAGCGAACTTTCGCCAACCACAGCCCAGCTACCAGCCATCGCTAAACCACCTCCGGTCCATCAACAATTGCCAGACCACCACTTATCCGTGAGCCATCACCGGACCACATCCCATCTATCAATCATTAACACACCATTTCCCATCCACCGACCACCGCCAGACCTCCTCCAGCCACCAATCGCCTCTAAACCTCTTCTCGTCCACCGACTGCCGACCATCATCGAACCTCTACCCTACCACCGATCATGGCTAGACTATCACCCGACCACCGACCACTATCACCAGACTACGGTCCTTCCGACCTCTGTCACCCATCGATAATGATCCCTCCGACCATTATTGCCCACCAACAATAGTCCCTCTAACCTTCGTTGCCTGTTAAATACAGTCACTCTAACCTCAGTCGCCTACCAACTATTATCCCATCAACCAAGGTCACCGCCAACTATGGTCCCTCCAACATCCATCACCCATTGACTATGATCCCTATGACGTCTACCACCCACTGACTATGGTCCCGATGACCTCAATAGCCTGTAGACTATGGTCCATCTGACCTTGATCCCACCTACCTCCATCACCTGCCGACTACTGCCCCTCTGAGCTTCATCACTCACCGACTATGGTCCCTTCGACCACCATCGCCTACCGTATACAATCCCACCAACCACCATCACCCGCCAACTATGGTCCCTCCAACCATCGTCGCCCACTGAATCCAGTCCCACCGACAACCATCGCCCACCGACTATGATCCATCCGATCACCATTGCCCACCAACTATAGTTCTTTTGACATTCAACGCCAAACTATTATAGTCCCTCAAACCTCCATCGTCTGTCAACTACGATCTCTACGCTCACCGTCACCCAACGACTATTGTCCCTCCATCCTTCATCGGTCTATGTCGACTATGGTAACTCTGGCCTTCATCACCCGTTGGCTACGGTCGCTCTGGCCTCCTACACCCGCTGACTACTATCTCTTTGACCTCTGTCGTGTTACACTATAAGATCTATATTGGAAGAATTATAATTCTCACCCACTGACTACGGTTCCTCTAACCATCGTCGCCCGACTACAATCCTACTGACCAAACGAACAAGCCAACACTCTCTTAAGAGCAACTCTCATATCACTATATCTAGTACACAAACAGATCTAAACACTAGTAGAATCATTTTAACTTATCTAGGCCTCATGATTTTTCTCCTTTTTAGAATTTTTCTCATAAAAATATTAGTGTCTCTTATGACTCTTGCACCCCTCTCTCTTATCTGTATGTGTACTAGATCTTCGTACAAAGCTTGGACGCTAAACTCTATATCTCTCTACCGCCACGAATGTTCCAAGACACAACAATCATTATCTATTTTAATCTCTTGATATTTATGTGTTTGTCTACTTATCATTTTGTCTCTTAAATTCCATAATTTTTATTCGCTTGTATAGCCATCATTTTCAAGCGTGTTCGCTTGATATTAAGTGTTTGCTTGCCCGCCTTTTATCTTCCAATGTCCTAGAATTAATTCTAACAATCTTGCCTACTCGGTTATTTCCAAAATTTTTTAGGAGGCTTCTTTATAGAAATGTAACAACATGATAGTATATAGCTCTTCTTAGTCTATTAGTTGGAGACTTTTTCTACTAACCTCCGTCGTACGCCGACTATGGTTCCTCTGACCATCGTCGCCCGACTACGATACTACTGACCAAACGAACAAGCCAACACTCTCTTAAGAACAACTCTCATATCAATAAATTCTTCCAACGCCCATAATGTAATATGTTCTATATAATGTATATTTGCTTCATCGAGCCATGGCTTTCCCCCAAAGAAAGGCCTCATTTGTAATCAACAATAAATACTAGTAGAATCATTTTAACTGGGCTAGGTCATATGGTTTTTCCCTTTTTTTAGGAATTTTCACATAAAAATTTTGTGTCACTTATGCCGCATGCACCTCTCTCTCTTATCTATCTATATATTAGATCTTCATAGAAAACTTGGATGCTAAACTCTATATCTCTCTACAGCCGCAAATATTCCAAGATGCAACAATCATTATTTATCTTAATCTATTGATATTTATGTATACACTTATCATTTTGCCTCTTAAATTCCATTTTTTGTTCACTTGTAAAGCCATCATTTTCAATCGTACTTGCTTGATATTAAGTGTTTGCCTGCCCACCTTTTTTTTGTCCAATGTCCTAGAATTAATTCTAACAATCTGGACTACTTGGTTATCTCCAAAATTATTTTTTAAATGTTCTCACAAATAAAGCCTTAACTTTGTATGAGATTAGAGGAATTTTGTATTTCAATTATTTTTAAATGTTCTCATATCATGATTAATTTTATACTAACTATTTATGATAATGATGAAATGAATCATAATTCTTGATTCTAATATTTTAAATTTTACATTAGGTTCATGTTTAGTGTATTATATGCAAATGTTTTTTTAAAATTACTTATTTCCATGGGTGTATGTTACCTCCTAATAATCTCTTAATATTAAATGATTGCTTTCTATTTATCATTATCAATCTTAATCTCTTGATATTTATGTGTTGATCTACCTATCATATTACCTCTTAAACTCCATATTTTTTGTTCCCTTGTATATATAGCCGTTATTTTTTATCGTACTTGCTTGATATTAAGAGTTCGGTTGCCCACCTATCATTTTCCAATGTCCTAATCTCCTACTTCTACTTGGTTGTCTCCAAAATTATTTTAGGAGGAGGCTTCCATATACAAATATAACAACATAATAGTCATCCTATAAAGATGTTAGCAACCTTTGAGAAATTGAATACAAAAGTCGATCAAGAATGGTTAGCCACCTGATTAATAAAACCCTGGACAGACTATGCTTGTTCGTCCTCCTTCCCTTGCTCCTCCTTCTCTTTATCTACCATCGTCGCCGCAGAACAACCCGAAACCTCCCCCCCGGCCCTCCACCTCTCCCCATCATCGGAAACCTCCTCAGCATCGGAAACATACCCCACATGTCTCTCCACCTCCTCTCCCAAAAATATGGCCCACTCATTCAACTCCACCTCGGCCAAATCCCCACGATTCTAGTTTCTGATGCTGATAATGCTTCTGAAATACTCAAATCCCAAGACCACATATTTTGTAATCGCAAGCAAACGGCTTCCCTCAAACGCTTATCCTATGGAGGCAAAGATATAGCTTTCTCCCATTATGACGATAACTGGAAACAACTCAGGCGGCTTGGTACCCAAGAAGTTTTTAGTCCCAATAAAGTTCTATCTTTTGAGTCCATTCGCAGAGAAGAAGTCGACATACTCCTAAAGACCATATCAACAGCTTCTTCTGGTAACGTGCCGATAAATATGAGCGAAACCTTGATTTGTTTCTTCAATAATGTTATTTTTCGAGAGGTGTTCGGGAAGAGGATTTCAGCTGATGGAGAGTGTGGGATAAGTCCGCTACAGAATATGCTTAGAGAGTTGGTTATACTATTGAATGAGTTCGGAGCAGCAGATTTATTTCCCTCACTGGGTTGGATTGATTTGTTGACTGGCTGGCGAGGGAACCTGGACAAGGTTTTTACAAAAATGGATTTCTTTTTCGAGGAGAGTATCAAGGAAAGGCTACTGGCCATTAAAAGAGATGGGAGACGTGAATTGTATTTTCTTGATACCCTTCTTAATCTTCAAAATACAAAAGATGGCGCCTCTCTATCTATTGATCAAATCAAAGCCATTCTCGTGGTAATTTTCATTTTTTTTCCTTTTTACATACATATCACTTTATATCATAATATTTACGTATCTAACATTCAAAATTCTAATATTTCATATCTACCACACATAGATAATTTTAATATTAAATTTGCATACTTTTTTTTTGTCAAGCTCACACACACTTTACATATGCAATACTCGAATCCAAGATATCTTGGTTAGTAGCTAGCTCTGAACCAACATATCAGAATGAGCTGCATATTTTATTTCAAGTTAACTTTAAAGTCAATCAAACAATTAGTTATATATATAATTTTTTTAATAAAGTGATAATTAGCTCTCTTCTATAGGATCTAATTATAGCAGGAACAGATACATCTGCAGCAACTATCGAATGGGCGATGGCAAATCTAATAAGAAATTCAAGCGCCTTAAAAAAGGCACAAGAGGAGGTTCGGCGAGTTGTTGCTGGCCAAAAAAAGGTGCAAGTGAGCGACCTACAACATCTTCATTACCTCAAGTTAGTAATAAAGGAGACATTGAGGCTTAATCCGCCCATCCCATTGCTACCACCCCGAGAGTCCATGAAAGATACCAAGATAAATGGTTATGATATTCCAGCAAAGACGATGGTATATGTTAACGTATGGTCTATTGGAAGGGATCCAAAGTACTGGAATGATCCTGAGCTTTTTATGCCTGAGAGATTCGAGAACAGCCTTGTTAATTTTAAAGGGAGCGACTTTGAGCTCATACCATTTGGTGGAGGAAGAAGGATCTGCCCTGGATTGGCACTTGGCCTGGCTAATATTGAGCTTTGTTTCGCAAATCTCCTCCATGAATTTGATTGGGAATTACCCAATGGAATAACCAAAGAAGATATTGAAATGGGGTCTGCACCTGGGATGGTTTCTCCAAAGACAGTGCCACTTATTTTGGTGGCAAAACCGGCTTTGAACAAGTGACATACGGTTCATATGGTTCATATGTAAACATAGAAATATAAATAAAAGGGGACTTGATCAAAATGCACCTATAAAATTATATGTGATAAAATAATTTTCTATATGTACTTTGAGCCATATTATCATGATTTTTAATTCCATAAGAAAATTCAGATTTAATTGTTCTACATGAGAGTCTAATGATTTCTCTCCTTGAAAAACATTTTAACACTCGATCAAATTTCTAATAACAATTCAACCTCGCGACCAAATAAGTTTTCATCCTTAATATCCTAACTTTTTTACAAATTAGCTAACTAAGAGACTCTTTCAGACGCCTATAATATTTTATAAAGTTGGTCATGAAGTTATTGTGGGGAAATCAATTTAACTACTATGACTACAAAAAGTACGTATCTTTTCATCACAAAAAGTCCTAAAAAATAGTTAAAAAATAACAGCCAAATAAATTATGGCTGCTATCAGAAAAATAAAGTAAAGAAAAAATTGGTTAAAGTAGACCCTATATATATATATCAAAAAACAAATAAATTTAGTTCATATTAATAATAATAATAACAAAATTATCAAAATTGAAATGCTTTCAATTGAATCGAAGTTGATCAATTTTGATGAATGAAATTTATTAGTATCAACAAGTATTATTTTAGGATCAATTTAAATTACTCAGATGGGATAAATTTAAATATTTTAATTCAATTTTACAAAATAATAAAGATATTAATTGTAGCATAAAATCTAGTGTTTAATCCAAGAGGAAAAAACATCTGTTTTATCAATATAATGCAATAAAAAAAGAGTGATATTTAGTATTTAACCCTATAAAATATGATCAATTAGATAGCTATGATATATCAATTGAAGTTGCGGACAAGAATTGAAAGGAAATTCGACTTTATTGTCTCATAAAAAATAATTTGAAAAAATTAGTTTTATTGTATATGCATTAAATGTACGGATATAAAATTTCAAAAAATTAATTATATATTTTTATAAAAATATAATATTATTAATTTATCACTATAAATAATAATTATTCTGATTCAAAACTTGATTTCTACTCACCATGTCGGTCTTAAGCAGGGGAAGCTCTTCAAGAAACTATGATGGTAGACATTAAAATTTTTTTTATATATAGAATAGTTTCTAATTTTAGAATTTTCATTTGCATGAAAAATAAAAAATATTTAAAACACTTAATAACTATATAACAGTAGTACTGTTTCATTACAATTTATACCAACAAAATCCATTGGCTAAGCGTTTTAACTGTCTTAGGGGCAGAACTCTGGATATTTAAAATAGAGAATGATTCTTCATTCTTTAAGTGCACTTCATGAACTCTGGAGTCAGAAATTTTGTTATGTTTGTCATCTCATTTGAAAGGTTAGAATATATTAAAATAGTTTTGTTTGACGTCTCATTACCGGAGCCAAGAGGAGCTGTAAGATCAAAATTAAGAATGCAAATAACATGGCCCTTATAGCTTAGAAGACATAAATATCTGTCACGGGCGGTCTTTTCCAAAAAAATTGGTGGCTTCTCTGGATTAATAAATAACTTTAAAAGGAAGAATTACAAAAATTAGAGCAGGTTTTCTCGTTGGCGAACTTGTTGCTCTATTAAGCCACTAAAACAATCAGCTTTAAGCCCCTTTAGGCTTTCAGTTTTAGCTTTAGCCAAATCCTTTAGAGGAGATCTCTCGTTCTAAGTCATGAATGCGTGACGGCAGCATTTCTGTTGTGCAAAGAGAGCGAGGAAAAGCAAAACGTACCCTTCACAGCAGTAATTAATTAGATCAGTAGCGATGCTAAAATAATTAAATAATTGGGTGGTAATTTAATATTTATAATAATTATTAGATAATGAATAGTTAGTTAACAATAAAAGTTTTAATAAAATCATATTTAAATAGTTAAATATTTTAAATAATAATTAATTAATTAGGCTACAACTCAAGGTCAAATTCTCTTTTCATCATTCCGTCCTCAATGGAAAGTCATTCCTCCCTCTCTCTTTCAATATTTTTCCCCATTAGTCTTTCTCTCTCTACAGCTAAAGCATTGCATGATCCGGATAGAAGGTGGATTGAAGACTTGAATTGGAAAAAGCCTCTAATAAATAAAATGGAAGCTATGGAAATGGAAAAAGCCTGTAAGAATAAAATGAAAGCTAACATAGGGTTTTACCTTTTTTTTGGGGGCTTTCATTTTTTTTTAAACCTTTTTTTACCTTTTTTTTATTAGACATTTATAATAAAACCATTCCCAAGCAGTTATATATTCATATTAAACTTATCAGCCACACTTGGCCATGCTTTTTTAATTTTAAGGGGGCTTAGCATTTTCTGAAGCACATGCAGAAATTTTATGTTAATTTAAATCTTTAATTTGCCCCCTTTAATTTGGCCCTGCACGAGCATGGCCACCTGCAGAAGATTATGTGAGCATCCAGATCGTTCATATCCTAGGGATAATCGATCGCCCATCACATCATATCTCAGATTGTAAATATAAATAAATAAACATACACACCAATCATTTTTACAAACAGCATGCAATGAAAATCACAAGAAAGCCCATCACACAGCAGCAAGAAAGTAAACACCGGCCTAACCTAGAGCTAAAGTCGGTTGTCCTAGCAAACAAATCTAAGTGTGTGCGGTAAGTCGTGTGGTCTGGATATATCCTGAGTTTACTTTTAGTTGAACTTTTCTAATAGATTGAAATTGATTTGTTGAAGGGTCAAAGGGAATTTTAGTTTAGATTTAAGTTTTAGTATCTTTACTGTTTTGAAGTTTGCTTTAGATTGATTTTTAATTGTTAAAGTTGATTAATATAATTTGTTCTTTAATGCATTTGAATTAATCATTTTTTTTATTTAATTAACGATTTATTGAAATTTTCTAATGATTTATTAAATATTTTAATGCTTTGTTAATCTTAAATCATTTATTGAAATTTTAATTGGCTTATTAAAGTGTTAGTGTTTTATTAAAATTTTAATGATTTTATTTAATTTTTTAATGATTTAATAAATTGTTGATGAGTCGAGCTTCCATTTTATTAGCTTTCATTTTATTCTTACAGGCTCGACGAGTCAAGCCGACTCGCGGCTAGCTCCAACTCGACTCAATAACAGGCTCGACGAGTCGAGCTTATCGAGCTCGCGAGTCAAGCTCGAACACACTTTCGAGTTCGAAGCCTTATCGAGCTCTAGCTCGAAGCCTTATTGAGCTCTAGCTCGAACAGGCCTCGGACTCGACTCGTCGGCTCAACGAGCAGCTCGACGGCGGAGCTCGCAGGCGGGAAATCCTAATCCACGGAGCAGGCAAGCGCGAAATCCAAAATTCCAAATTGACAGAGCTGGCACGCGGGATCTCGACGGATCTTGCGAGCGGGAAATCCAAATTGTCTGTCATTTTCGACTACGAGCTCGGGTCCTCAGGACGACATCGTCGGAGTTCGGGAAGACGACAGAGAAGATCTGGACAATGACGTCGGTCATTTTCGACTACTAGCTCGAGTCCGCAGGACGATGTCGCCGGAGTTCGGGAAGAAGACGGACGCGATGATGAGCTCGGGATGAAGGATATCGACGGCGGACCAGCGGTGGTCGGGAAGAAGATCTGGACGAGGGATGAGGGATGACGTCGCCGGAGTTCTGGAAGAAGACAGACACGACGATGAGTTCGACAGCGAAGCTAGGGACTGAGCTCGACGAGCCGCTCGACATGAAGACTAGTCTAGCTCTAGCTCAAATTTTGAGCTCGACTCGAGTTCGAGCTCGAGCTCGAACTCGGTATTAGATAGTCGAGCTCGACTCGAATAGCCTCTGGCTCGAGCTCGACTCGACTCGTTTGCACCCCTACCTCCGTTGAACAGCACATCCAAAATATATTCACGTGCTTCTCCTTAAATATCACAGAGTAATGGGAACAAAAAAATAACGGAATAACTTTATTCAAATACTAAGAATAATCTAATGATTAACTGGAAAAAAAAATTCCTTTCATCCATTAAATCACTTCAAGAAAAGAAAGCTAGAAATTGTCAGCAAACCACTCCCGACTGAATACATCAACTACTGAAGACGACGATAAAACAAATCAAATCCCACAACCAGAAAAGGAAAAACATTTCCCTACTCTTTCTAAGTGATGCCACATACCAGCAGCTCCAAGAACACTTGAACGATTCCTAGACGATTCTTAGAACCCTAGATCTTGCACAGATTTTTTGAACGTGCTACTAAGGATCTTTCTCAATTAAATTCATAGTTTTAGGGGCTGTTTGATTTGCTGCATTTAGAGTGTAAAGTAATCCAAATGCAGGGTTTCAAGAATTTTGGTGTTTGACTGGATGAAAAGTAAATTCAACGTAAAGTAAAACAAATGCAGTGTATTCTGTTCTAGTTCATTTTAGGTGCATTTAGAATTCCTCCGATTTGGGCGACTTCTAAATACATTGCAAACTCAAGGGCATTGCAACCCCTTGTCGGCCACCTCCGACTGCCGGCCACCACCTTCGCCGCCACCGGCAACCACCTCTGACCACCGTCGACCACTACATTTGACCACCACCGCCGGCCACCACCTCCGCCACCACCGGCAACCACCTCTGGCCACCGTCGACCATCACCTTTGACCGCCACCACCTCCGCCACCACCGGCAACCACCTCTGGCCACCGCCGACCACCACCGCCGGCCACCATCGCCGGCCACCACCTCCGCCACCGGCAACCACCTCTGGCCACCGTCGACCACCACCTTTGACCACCACCGTCGGCCACCACCTCCGCCACCACCGACAACCACCTCTGGCCATCGTCGACCACCACCTTTGACCACCACCGCCGGTCACCACCGGCCACCACCGTCGACCACCACCTTTGACCACCACTATCGGCCACCACCTTTGACCGCCACCACCGGCCACCACTGTCGGCCACCACCTCCGCCACCACCGGTAACCACCTATGGCCACCACCGTCGACCACCACCTTTGATCGCCACCATCGACCACCACCTATGCCACCGCCGGCCACCACCGTCGGCCACCACCGTCGGCTAAATTAATACACAGTAGAATATTATATCTTATAATCTCAAAAAAATTTATAATAAGATAGTGCAATAAATAAATACACTAGTTTTATTTTATAAAATCAAATAATACTAATTATTATAAATAAACTGTTTTTATAAATACACTAGTCATAATGCCAAAAAAAATTATTACAAATATACCTATTTACTTTACTCTGGATATACCTAACCAAACAAGGGAAACATTTCTCCTGTGTTTACTTTATAGACAACCAAACAATCTCAAAGTATTCGGAATACACTATATTTACTTTACATTGCATTTACTTTACTCTGCATTTTCTTTTCCGGCAACCAAACAGCACCTTAGTGAAGGGAAACCAGGCGGGTTCACATGCGAGCTTGCTCTTCGATCAACATCCTTTACAAGAGTGATGCAAAGCCTGAGACTTCCAATAAGAGGAGAAGAAGGCGAAGGAGGAGGAGAAGAAGGCGAGGGTTTAGCGAGGAGGGCAGGCCGGGAGGAGGCGTGTTGGGAGTGTGGAATGATATGAAATAGGGAGGTTGTGATATTGAATAGGGCTGCAAACGAACCGAGCCGAGCCGAGTATGTGAGTGTTCATGTTTGAGTTTGTTTATCATTAGCATGTTCGAGTTTTGTTCGTGTTTGATTCGAGCTTTATTGTTTGTGTTCATGTTTGGTTCATTTAATTTAAGGGTGTTCATGTTCGGTTCATGTTTGGTTCGTTTAGTGCTTATCAAGCTTTAAACAAACAAGCCTTAACGAGCTATGTTTATGAGCATATTTAGCAAACAATAAATTGAATAAACAATAATATGAAGTTAGCCTTCCACCATTGTAAGCAATCAAAATGAACTACTAGATTTTCTTCCTTAATGAACTACTGAATGTCACAGTCAGCCTCATGAATCGAGCTTTTTATCGAGCTTAATGTCGAGCTTGTTCACGAACTTCAAATGATTTTGTTTGTGAACATAAATGAACCGAACACATTAGTGTTCAAGCTTGTTTATTTAAGGATCGAGTATTTAAAATATTGTTCAAGTTTGTTTGTTTAGTTAGTTGTTTGTTTAGTTAGTTAAACGATCACAAACGAGCTTTAATCGAACCGAGTATCGAGTAGCTCGTCGAACGTTTGGTTCACTTGCAGCCCTAATATTGAAGACGAAGGGTTACGAAATCTACCATGCGATTTAGGCCATCTGTGCGGTTGGATTTAGCCGAGGGTAGCATTATGCGATTTACGCCATTTGTGCGGTTGGATTTAGCGAAGGGTAGAATCACAAGTGCCTTAAACCTGAAAATGATGGAGAGGGGAAGAAGAAGAACTAGTTGTTGTCGAAAGAAGAACCCGACTATGAAGAGTCGAAACAGAGTAGAAGTGTAATTTTGGAACCCAAACGACACGAAGACGAACCGATGGAGATGCCTACGAAGAGTCGTGGAGGGTAAGAACTCGCATGAAAAATTGAGTAATTTAATAGTCATTTAAACCAATTAATGTACTTAACATATAATTAACCGTTGAAGATATTTTTAAATTTATTGATTATTTAAAATATAATGAAGGGACATGATTATATTTTAAAAAAATGAAAGGCTAGGATTGCATTTGGGTGAAAACTCAAGGCCTTTTTTATAATAGTAGTACAGATATGCCCGCTAAGTTTTTATTTGAGAAAATATGATTGAAATTTTTATTTTGGACAAGAACATCCTTGCTAATGACATATGAGTCAAAGTTCCTCACAATCATGTGAACAGTCAAATAAAAGAGGTGTGTGGACTTCTCTCTTTAAATTAGAAGTGTCAATAAATGACTCGACCCAAGTAATCCAAAAAATTTGGATTTTGGGTTGACCCATTTAATAAATAAGTTAGGTCATGTCGTGTATTCTGACCCATCTAGTAAATTGGTAAGTTTCGAGTTGTCCCACCACCTGATTTTGACCTAGATATGGCCTGTTTAATATTTTTCTTAAATTCTTTTATTTATTGGTGAACTTTTCTTATTTTTAATCAATTAAGCTAAAATCTATAGTTAAAATTTTAATAAACAAAATTAATTAATATGGGTTATAGAGTTGGGTTCGGGTCCACCTTTTTTGACCCGTTTATTAAACGGGTTGGTTCGGGTTGAGCGAATTCAGGTTGAGTCAATTTCAAATTGGATCCAAACCTGTCCCGTTGACCTATTTTGACACCCTTATTTCCAACCATCATCAATGGTCTCAAGGCTCGGATGATTGATTTATGATAAAGCTTCAGTGCACTCCCTTCCAATGCCTCTTGATCAGATCTCAAACCTGACTCGTTTACCCATTTTGACGCCCTACTTCCAACCACCATCAATGGCCTGAAGGCTCGGATGATTGATTTATGATAAAGCTTCACTGTAATCCCTTCCAATGACTCTTAACCATATCCCTTCACTAACCTTACTTACGAGTTTAATGTTGATATTTTGTTCTTTCGATTAGAATGTATTCGCAAAGTTTTGATACAAAAATTTGACACAAACTTTTTAGAATGAATTTTATAGTAGAGGTTAGAAGAGTCTTGTTGCATAGGAGTTGTCTTAAAAAGATTATTTGTTGTTTGTTTGGTCTCTTTCGGGGAGGAGAGATTAGAGGCCAAGAAGTATAGCATAAATATTGGTGTCGACATCATGAGTTAATGTTGAGGCATGCATCAACCTCTTGAGTGATGGCATACGTTGACATTATTAGCAATGGAGGTGATGAAATCATCTGGCATTGATGTAGCCAGACAATAATAACTAAAGAATCATAGTCATGCGATGGTAGTTGGAAGATCATAGTCAAGCGGTAGTGGTTGAAGCATCACAGTTGGTTAATGATGGTAAGATAACTATAATCAATTAACTATCATAGAAAGATCATAGTTGACAAATGATGGTCGAAGGACCGTAGTCTGGTGATGGTGCTCAAATGACTGTAATTAGATGATAGTGGTCGAGCAACTATAGTCCGACGACAGTGGTCGAAGAATTATAGTCCGTCAAAAGTGGTTGGAGGATCTTAGTCATTCAATATTGATTGGAGGATTGTAGTCATATGGTGGTAGCCAAAGGACCATTTCCAAGTGATGATGGATGGAGGGACTTAGTCATGAAATGATAGCCGGAGGAACTTAATCGCTCGATGGTAGCCAAAGGAGTATAGTTTGTCAATACTGACCAGAGGGTCATAGTTGTTCGATAGTGGTCAAAGGATTATAGTTAAACAATGTTAGTTGAAAGATTGTATTCACAAGATGGTTGTTCGTAGTCAATCTGAGAATCATTTTTAGACAATGATGATCAGAGGATCATAGTCGAACAATGATGATCAGAGGACTATCATTGGAGATGGTGATTAAAGGACCTTAGTCGAATGATAGGGATTGGAGGACTATAGTTATGTAATGTTTTTCAAAGGATTTCAGCCAAGTAATGATAGTCAAAGGGTCTTAATCAGGTGATGATGTTTGGAGGGTTGTTGTTAAGCAACGGTGGTCAAAGGATAGTTGTCAGGTGACTATATTCAAATTATCATAGTCAAGCAATGGTGATTTGAGGATTGTAATAGAGCAATGGTGTGGGAGGATCCTAATTAGGTGACAGTGGTCGAAGGATCGTTTTCAAGCAATGGAACTTGGATGACTATAGCGATAATGGTCGAGGAACGTAATGAGGGACAATGATATAGGGACCGTTGTCATGTGATAGTGGTCAAATGCTATAATCATGCAATGATTGTCGAAGAACCACAGTCGAGCAGTAGTGTTTGTAGGATTGTAGTCAAATGATAGTAGTCATAAAACAATAGTCGGATGAGGTGGTCGAAGGACCCTTTACACGTGATAGTGGTTGAAGGCTTGAAGTCGGGCAACGGTGGGTTGAGGACCATATTCGCAATGGTAGTCGAAGGATCGTAGTCTGGTGATAGTGTTTTGGTGGAGTTTGTCTGGCATCAATGATTAGGGAATGGCCCATTGGTGGTGATTAGGCTATAGTTTGATGAAGAAGGTTGGGCTGTGGTCTAATGGCACTTGCTCAACAATAATATAATGGTGGCGGTCAAGCGGCGGTCTAGTAGTGGTGCTCAAGTGAAGCTTTGAGATTCTTCAAGTATTGGAGCTCTCTTGAGTTTTTAGTCAAATTTAATGCCTGCTTTTCAGATAAACAGTGGAGACTTATTTATAGATTTTTTAGAGTGACATGCCCATAAATATAGCAAAATCTAGAACACTCCATCAAACAGCCCATATTAAATCCTTATATCGTAGATTGTTCTTTCAACATTTAAGCTCCTTAATGATGATAATATTTGATTGGTTTGACCTCATTGAATTTGTCTCATTGAGATGCTCGATTTGACTCGCTAGAACATATGAGATTTGGATATCATTTGATCCTCTAATTGTCATCTTGAAGTTATCTATTACACTTTAAATGCTCGCTTTGGACTCATTCAACCCCACATTGGACAACTTTTGGTGTTGTTAGGTTTGTCTCATCGAGACATTCAATTTGACTATAAATTTACTTAAATCAAAATTCGGATTGTTCTAAATTTAATTTCAATAAATATGCATTAAGATTATTGCATTACCAAAACTATTTTTAAGGATGCACCAATCATAAAAAAAATTATTTTCCTCACAAATAACTTCTCAAAAATTCTAATGAATGAAAATTTTAATAGCATAAAAACTAGCATCAATAATCATACTCACCAACAAGTCAACATTGTGATGCTCCTAAGAAAATATTTCTAAGGAGACGTACCAACTCCTCCAGAAATTGTAAATTTTTTTATTTTTTTAATTAGTAAATAACGTACAGAAACTGCTTAACATCATGTAAGTATATAAAGTAACATGGTTCATATTTGATGGAAATAGATGCATAAATATTTTTTTTTCTTAAGAACATCCGACTTTTTTATTAAGTTTCACAGTCTGACGATGTAATCTATTAATTATTATGAACAGATTGAAACAGATGTAATGTCATAGAATAATTTTAATGGAAATATTAATTGCCTAAGCATGTAAGAAAATTTCAATAGAAGAATTTTAACAATAATTTTTTTATTTTATTAATAAAATTAACTGTCACCAACAATATCAAACATCTTATTATTATTACTATTGATACGTTGACAAAAATCATTTTGATCATGCACTAATCTCAAGACGTATTTGAACTATAAATTTTCAAAATTAAATTTGGGATCATCCAAACTCCGATCTCAACAACCTTATAATCAAACTGAACGTCGCGACAAGACAAACCCAATAACACCAAAATCAGTCTAATCCGAGTCCAAATGAGCTTGAACCAAAGGACTGAAGTATATTCAAAAGCTTCAAAGCATTAATTGGGTGAACAAATGATATCCAAATATGACATGTTTATAGTCGAATCGAGCAACTACGAGACGAATCCAACGAGCCCAAGATCACTTCTGGCATCATTTAGTCATTTCAATGCTTGACGAAAGTTCTTTGATAGAAGGAATCAATACGGATAGTTTGATGAAGCAGTCCGACTTTGCCCTAAATTTTTTTATATTTACGGAGCACGCCACTCCAAAAAAACCTATAAATAGGTATTCATTCTTCAGATGAGGGGAGGAGGAAGGCGGAGAAAGAGAGCTATAGAAAGAACTCTCTTGTATTTTTCAGCCATCACCGTCGACGATCACCACCAACTATCGCTACCGATAACCATCATCATCACTGAAGACCGGAATCAAAATTTCCAGAATACTTACAATATTTGACTTTGTTGTTGGGTACATTTATCTGCCTGTGGACATCTATTTCTATATTTATCCGCCTGCGAAACACACACTCTACCGACCGACTGAAATTTTTAACACGTAACAATTATTATCTTATATAACATCTTTTTATTATTATAATAAGAAGATTGAAATGTTCGAGCTGTAATAACTTCGAAAAGATTTAATTTATTAAGATGTAATAACTTCGAAAGAGTACAATCCAAATGCTAGCTCTACTCTTGTTCTAGACAACAAAATTTTGAAAATGTGCCTTTTGCATTACTACATCAAAAAAGGCAAAAAAGTTCAACCATCCATATACGAGCCTATCATTATCTTCAACAAAACAAAAACTCATAAGCACATGGGAGTCTAGGGATGCCTAGCACTTTGGTTGCTGGTGGAGAAGGGCAAGATGACTACCACTCGGTCACCTCATTCTACCATTGCATGGAAACAACAAAATTGGCTTGACTAGGTCAAGTCAAGTCGATTCTCCCTCATGAATGTTTCATTGTAGCTAGGGGTGGTTGCCCAAGGTTATACACTCGTCAATCATATTTTAGAGGCTCGTTTCGCCCCTAATTATAGTATATTTTAGCCTATGAGTTGAGAGTTTTGACTATTATCTAAAAATCTTGAGTTAGAGACTTCTACATGTAATGTATATGATCCTATGATGAAATTCATTCAAAATTCAAAAATTAAAAAGAAAATTGATGCAGTGCACATGATAGAAGAGGAACGCCCACTACCTACCGTACCACTAGCTTTACCATACTCATTTTCTATTATAGCTATTTTCCATTTCAGCAATATTTATTTTCTTTTATTATCTTTTATGTTACACCTGCTATAGCAATGCCAACAGGGGAGATATACAAATAGTTGTACTGAAGAGAAAAGGGCGGATACACATATAATACTATACTTCAGTCCTGTTATATTGCTTTCTTCTCTGGTTTTCCTACCAGGCCTGCGTGATCTTCCATATGTTACACCAGGATTGGTATCAGAGCCCAAACCGTCGGTTGCTGATGGCGGAAGGAAGTAAATGCTTAGCTCCCGACGAAGATCAGAGTATTGATGCCTTGTGGGATGCTCACAACAGCACCGCAAAGCAACTGGAGGAACTCACGGTAGCATTCTGTCGGCTCACGGTGGAGATGCGCAATCGCGTTCCGCCACAACCAGCACCGGAGCATCATCATTAACCTCCAAATCCACACATAACCGTCCATAGGGCCAATACAAGGCTAGGTCGAAACAAACATCGACCACCCACTGTCTTACCCGATTTATCAGGATCTGAAGATGAGTTTGAGGACTTGAATCACAGAGAAAATGAAGATTCTGCAGACGATGAATTTGTTCGACCGCTGGAACCTAGGATCCATCTCGGCACTTACAACCGAGGCCAAGGTGAATTTCATGTTAAATTAGACATCCCTTTCTTTGACAGGAATTTGCACATCGAGGATTATCGTGATTGGGAGCGGGCTGTGGAAACCTTTTTCGACTATATGGAAATTCTGATAACTAGCAGAGACAGAACAGTAACCTTTGAAACAGTTTTTAGAAAGAAGATAGAATGCTTTCTTACTTTATTCCTATCAGATGACCCTTATATATACAACGTATATAGTACAAGAACAGCTTATTTCATTACTTTCGTACGGTCCATGCTGGCATGTAACCGTTTGTTTGTTGGGTCATCCACGGATCGTTCCTGATGATCATTATCTGTTAATACCCTCATGCAGGCTGATGATTCATTTGAGTCTATCAGTTTGGTTGAAATATAGTGGAAACGGAGAATAGGCAAGGACTTAGTGAACAGGTCGGCAAGTTGGTCCTTGGTGGATATATGATGAACTTGAATGGTGTGATTCTTGATACAATGGCGTATGAAGTGACAATCTACTTCAATATGTTTTGTGCGAGCATGATACACCAGATTGTTAGCTAGTGCAATAGCAGATGTATTATCACAATATAGCGGAGTAGAACCAGTTTGAGGACATCCAAGTTCTTGAAGCAATTGTCGCAACCATATAATCTCGGCAACTGCAGTAGCTAGTGCTCTGTATTCCGCCTCCGTATATGAAGAGCTATAGCCTATTGTCTCTTTACACTCTAGGAAATGAGAGAGGTTCCTAAGAAATTATAGAAGCCGGTGGTGGATTTGCGATCAGATTGGTCGCCTGCCCAATCTGAGTCCACGTATGACTGCAACTGGAGTGAGCTGTCGGAGATAGGTAATCCATAGTGAATTGTTCCCTTAAGGAACCTGAGTATTCGTTTTAGTGCTTCAAAATGCAGATCCGTTGGATGATGCATGAATTGGCAAACCTTGTTCACGGCGAATGATATATCAGGTCTGGTTAACGTCAAATATTGAAGAGCGCCTACTAGTTGGCGGTACAGCAGCGGATTATCATAAGGCTTAGACGGGATACTAGTTTGTGTTGCTTTGAGATGAGTTGGAGCGGCCATGGGATTGCAATTTAGCATGCCTGCATGATTTAAAATTGTTTGAGCATAACGGCTTTGACTTAGTAAGACTCCATAGGATGTGTACACCGTATTGATGCCGAGAAACTGAAACATGGGTCCTAGTTTACGCATATTAAATCTGCTATGAAGCTTATCCAGTAACAAGTTAATAGCTTCTGCATTATTACCGGTTAACATGATGTCATCCACATACACCAGGAAATACATTTGAATCTTGGTTTGGTTGTAGATCATAAGCGATGGATCAGAACTGCTAGTATGAAAGCCTATTGTATGCAAAAATCCAGAGAGTGTATCAAACCACTAATGCGGGGACTGCTTTAAGCCATATAAAGCCTTGTTAAGTTTGCAAACATACTCCGGATGAATAGCATCTAAGAATCCCGGTGGCTGTTTCATATACACCTTGTCAGTTAGTTTGCCATGCAAAAAAGTATTTGATACATCTAATTGGTGTATTTTCTATTTGTTATGCAGAGCTAGAGTAATGAGTACCCAGACTATTGGAATTTTTGCAACGGGACTAAATGTCTCGTTGTAATCCAGACCAAATTCTTGCTTGTTGTTGACCTCATTTTCGTACGCTTTCCCCTCGAGCGCATTGGATCGACTAAATTAGACCTCGTCGAGTCCAGTTTGAGCTCGAATCAGCTCGAATTGAGTCTAATTGGACCCGGCGAAGTTTAATTAGCCCTGATCTGTGTACTTTGGCCGCGTTAATGTTAATTTGATTCGATCCATCATTCTATTTAAATTTTAATTACGTTAATTTGACCAAATCAAATTAAACCTAAATTGAACCCAAATCGACCCAAATTAGATCATATTTTGAACTTGATTTAATTTAATGTGTTTGGATTTGTTCCTAGATCAAGCGATTTACATCTATGGCCACGATTAAACGAGCGTGTATGATATAGTTTTGAAGTTCAAATACTTAGCCGTTATCTCATATTGATCGCGTGATCTTGCCTTTTCAGCACCGACGAGCATTTAATACATACCTTTCTCGGTCTCTTGGGGGGGATATCTCGCAAGCATCTAGGTTGGGGCGAGGGTTCCGATTTCTTAAAGAGACGACTCCAGGCGGAAGCTCCCCGGCTCTGGTCGCTGCAGTTCACGAATCCAAAACCCGACCCCTTGCTCGCAGAACACCAGGAACGGACGGACCTCCGTCTCTCCCTTCTCGGTTTCGCAAGGCACCCGACGCCAGACCTCTCCGCCTCTGCCTCTAGTTCGCGAATCCCAGCCAGGTCCGACTCCAGCCTTCGACGACCCAGCTCCCATCCCCCTGGCATTCGTACGACTATACCTACTCTAGCCGAGACCCTCTTCCAGCCGTAGGTTTTCTTCCTATTCTCTTTCTTCTTCTCTCAGATTTGATTTCTCCACCCATTCATTCTCCATCTCCTTTTCATTCCTCTTATATGGGTAATACTTTGTTGTGATGGATTTTGATGGATTACAGGCATATTTGTTTGCAATGTCATGTGTTTATAGATTTGATAAGAATACATATTGATTTAGTGAGAATGTGGGGGTTGTGAGACACCAATTTCAATGTGGGTGGTTCACAGAAATATCATGAATATCACACATTAATCATTTGATGAAATGCCACTAAAAGGAAACCATAGTTATTTGGTCTATAATGAAGGTTTATGTAATAGTATTGTTCTTATGAAGGCGAGGTTTGTGAGATAATTATATCAAATTCAGCAGGCTTATATTAAGAACCTTATTTCTCTCATTTTTTCATTTAGCATGAAGGATGAAGTGAGATAGCTGAGTGAGTTGGAGGCTCATTTGGCTTTGTGGAATCATAATTGGTGAAAGTTGGCATATATAGTGCTACGCTTCATGTTTGTGTATGGAAGTTTTATTCTCATAACTTAACCAATAAAAGAAGAGGTGGAGGGGTTTATCGTTTTTGATCTTTGCTATTCCAGATTATTCCAAATGTTTTGGTTCTTATACAATGCAATTACGCTCTGATGACATAAGCTATGCAATGTATCTTAAATATCCTGCATCACATTTTGATTCTTACTCAATGAAATTATGCTTTGATGACATCAACTCTGCATCACCTCTTGTGTATTTAATATCTAAGTGTCAGTAAAGCAAAATCCATCAATGCATTCTTACACACAATTCTATCTTAATGAAGAAAGTCACTTCAAGAAAAAGATAATACAGGTTCAATGATTTTAGTCTCAAGTACAATGTAAATGAAGTTTTTTTTAATTATTATCTTTTGCCTAATTTCTTCAGCGAAACCTATTTGTTTTGACAACGATGATTTTGTTGTATGCTTACATCAAGATCAATCCTTTATGTAGTATGAAAGATTTGATTAATTATAGAAGTTAGCAATCGCCATGAATGGACGTTCTCGACGAAACTATATTTCTATTATAAGGTTTTGGGAATATGAAATGCATGCATGCTTTAAAAATATATGATGGCTCTTGATATCTTGAGCTATATTTGTTACAACAAGCAAGGAATATGATTTTCAAACTCTTTCTCAAGTTCTTGAGTTGTTAAGCTTTGATTTGCTAAGTGGAGTAAGGCTGTTTTTCCTTTCATTTTGCTGTTCTGATTGGATATAAATCTTTTGGTCTTGGTGATTGGTTTTGAGTGCCTAGCAAATAATCATATAAATTCTGATTGAAAGGTTTTTATCAAACACGTTTGGAAGGGTGGTGGATTTCAGACCTTTTTTTTATGATGGTTTACGGGATTTTCTCTTTAGTTGTTTTTTTTTATTATCGATTGAGCTTGCGGCTTTATGCATTGGCAAAGTAAGTGAGGATTTGGGATTGTCATTCTCCCATTCTTGAGATCTATCGATTTTCTTTTGCTTTAAAAGGTTGGCCTCTACCTCTTGCTTTAGATGGTTATATGTCTTTTTTTATTGCTTTGAGGAGCATGTTGATAGGAAAGATGATGAAGTTCTTTTTTTTTTAGTTTCCTGCAGTATGATCAATGACCATTTGTAGGAAATTTGCTTCGTGGCCTCTTTTGACATATTGGTAAAATACCACCATAATTGCTCTTGACCCTGTTGTGGATTTGATGAGTAAAAAGGCCGGTCCATGAGATTATTCTATGGCTAGACTAGTGAGCAATATAGTGAAACTTGAGATTGTCTCTTTGTACAATTTCTTTTGTCTCATTGGCAAAGTGGCATTTCCTGGAGGAGCTAATATACACGATTGAGGTGGTTTCTTGAAGGTCCTCTAGTAATTTGCCTGTAGTGTTACTAAACCTTCCCATAATACTTTTTTTAATGTTGACATTACTACAAGGGACTACTCATGTCCAGTTCATTTGCATATCATCACTTTGTTAGATATTATTATAATAGAAAGAATTGAATGTTGTTGTGATGGTGTTTGTGCGGCATGATCTTCCCATGGGTTCATCCCCTATGGCTTCATAGTATTGCACTTTAGTTGCTTGATGAAATGCTCTTGAAAGAAAGGTGTATTGGGCTACCTGTATCGAAGCCCTATTTGGATGCTAAACATTTTGTCTCCGCAAAGAATAACACTTTGGGAGTTTTAGATAGTGATATGTCTTCATCAAACCTTGCGAATGATTGAAACAAAACCTCAAGTTATTCTTATATAAGTAAATTTGCTCTCCAATTTTCATATATGCATCTTATTAGAAGTGAATGGTGGTAATCTCTCATCTTGTTTCAATGTTTAATGGAGGCATTTATAATCATGTTATTTTATAGAGAGCTTTATATCATTATTGCTTGTAAAGAGTCGCCGTGCTTTGTAGTTGTTTGATAATGATATATATGCTATGTTGAGTCACGAATAGACATACTTTATATGGATTGTATCGAACTACTTCATTCAAAATGCCATAATCATGTTTTGAGAAGTCTACCTAAAGGCCATGGTTTAATGACATCTTCCTTCATTTGAAGTTTTCTAGTGGAATGAGTAGAGGTGGCGTTGTCATGGGTTAGCTTCACATTATTTCTCTACGAAGATTCCTATAGTTTTTTTTTTCTCTAGAGCACCTCACATTGATTTTGTAATATATATATATATATATATATATATATATATATATATATATATATATATATATAAATGCAATTTTCTTTGAGCTTTCTCACTAGTTTTGCATGAGAACCCCTATGGCATTTGGGTATCTCTTTCATTATTGTTCTACAAAATTCCTACAGCTTTTTAAAGCTTTTCTCACTGATTTTTGTGAAAAGCGGATGCAGATTTTTGGAGTTTTCTCACTAATTTTACATAAGAACCCCTAAGGTATTTGGGTAGATCTTTCATCGTTGCTTTACAAAATTTCCAACAGCTTTTCTAGAGCTTTTCTCATGGGTTTTATGGAGAAAATGAATGCAGTTGTTTTAGAAAATTTGGAAGGGTTTTCCTACTAGTTCATGTTGCAAAACCATAAACCTAACGCATGGATGCATGGCTTCACTTGATGATTCATATTCTTATTTTTTAACAAGTGTTCTAATGTGTTGAGAATATGTCTATCTTGAGTTTGAGTGGATCCTTACGTCGAGTTTCCTTAAGAAAAGTTGGGTGTAAAGTGGCATGAGTCGCTTTATGTTAGAAAGTTTTGTGGAAGATTTTGCTTTGGAAAGCCTTTCGAGTATTTGATGTCGGAGAGTCTCATGAGTTGCTTTATGGTTGAAAGCTTTACGAAAAGCTTTGCGAATTATTTTGAGTTGAGAGATCCTACAATTTTTTTTTCTTCTATTTTGTGAATGTTTTACAATGGAAAGCTCTGTGAAACCTTCTTGTTAGAAGATTTTCATAGAGTTTACCAACCCCACGTTAAAGAAACTCGTTATTCATTTTGTGTCGAAAGATGGTAGTTGATTATGTTGCAAATTTGGCTTTGATGATGACAAACATGTTTCCAGTGTGTTTTGCTTGGCTAATCTGTTTCAGGCACAAAAGACCACGAGCCACTCAAGCCAACTCAAGATCGGGTCCAAGTGTGTCCAATGTACTGTTTTTCATTTTATTGAGTCAATTGTAATGTAACTGATCCCCTAGCTAAGTAACCTTGCACGTACACACTCAGGGGGAGAGCTTGAGTGAATTAGAGTTTCTGTTCAATTTTTGTTCAGATCATCCTGGACGATATTCACATCGTCTTGGACGATTAGGTAAAAACAGAAACCCTAATTAGGGCGACTAAGTTAAGAGGGTTTGATTAAGCAGATCGTCCTGGATGATCTTTGGATCGTACGGGACGATATGCTCAAATCAAAAATTCTCAGCCGCCAGATCAAGTTAGGCAAGTTTTTATTTTTAGTTATTTGGTCTGATCGTCCTGGATGATACGTGTATCGCCCTGGACGATTCAGTACAATCATGCCTAATTTAATTTGGTAATTAATGAAAGCAATTTATTTTTGATTGATACGATCATATCATCCTGGACGATCGCAGGATCGTCCCGGACGATCATGATCGTCTAGTGCATTTCAGTTGTACGACCCGAACTGTGTTCAGGACGATTTGAGCACTTTTTGAACTAATCGTACAGGATGATATCCCTATCGTCCTGGACGATCAAGTCATTTTTTGGTCGTCCAGCACAGATTTCTCTGGACGACCCGAACTGTCTTCTGGACGATATTCCTCGATTTGCACTAATCGTCCCGGACGATCGCAGGATCGTACGGGACGATATGAAATTTTTTTTCTACTGATCGTCCAGAAGAGCCAGATCGTCCAGGCTGAAACAGCTGAATTTGAACTGATCGTACAGGACGATCTTGGCCGACCAGTTGAGATTTAGGGCAAATTTTAAGCCCTCCTATAAAAGAACTTTTTCTTGAAACAAGAAAAATCTTTTTGCCACCTTCCTTCCCTGAGAAACCCTAGAGAGAGAGAGTTGGGAGAGAGAGAGAAGATCTTGTGAGGGGGAGTTAGTGAGGGATTCACTAAGGTTGCTCCAAGCACGGATCAGAGTCATCTTCTCCGCTCGTCGTCTTTCGTCTAGTCGGTGTTCGTCGTGGGAGGATCGTTCGCAAGAAGATCCAGGGTTCTCTGCCCGCTTCAGGTGGAAGCAAAAGGAGTTTGAAGGTTCTCTGCCTGCTTCAGGAGGAAGCAAAAGGAGGTCGGGTTCTCTGCCTCACGGTGTGGTGAAAAGGAGGTGTTTGTACAGGCTTCTCCGCCTTGTTGTGGGAGCAAAAGGAGAGACACTTTTTGTTTAGTGCAATACCCGGAGAGGAGGCTCCGGGGAGTGGACGTAGGTCAAGGTTACCGAACCACTATAAAATTTGGTTTGCTTTTCTGATTCAGTTTTGCACTTTTCTTTTCCGATATTAACTACTTGGGTGAATATCTGTGATTGATCTTTTCGTTCTTGTTTACTTATTTCTGCTGCTAAGTATCAAAAAGATTTTTATTGTTATTGTAAAATTTTTAAATAACCAATTCACCCCCCTCTTGGTTAGCCTCGGGACTAGTTCACTAGGGCTTAACATCCCTATCGAACTTTCAAGTGGTATCAGAGCGGGATTCAAAATTTAGTTTTAAAAACTTTTGAATTTAATCCATGGCTAACTATAACAATCATAATATTACTGAAGGTTATTTTATTACAAGACCACCGTTGTTTGACAATATTCCTTTTGATTTTTGGAAAACACGCATGTCTATTTTTCTACAATCTATTGATTATCGCTTGTGGATATTAGTTAAGGACGGATACGAACCACCTTTTAGATTGATTAACAATGTGAAAACTGAATTACCTTTTGCTGATTGGACGTTTGATGATCGTGATTTAACACAGTTAAATGCAAAATGCTTGAACTGTTTCTTTTATGCTTTAAAATCTGAAGACTATATGCGTGTTTCTACTTGTACAACGGGAAAGGAAATTTGGGATAGATTATGTATAACATACGAAGGTACAACTGAAGTCAAACAATCTAGGTTAAACATCTTATTACATGATTACAAACTTTTTCGCATGAAACCTAGTGAGACTATTTCAGAAATGTACACAAGGTTCACTCAGATTGTTACCTCTTTGCATGCTTTAGGTAGAGAACTTACTAACTACGAAAGAGTGAACAAAACTAATGACGCTAAGATTACTGCTATCAGTGAATCTAAAGATTTAAATACTTACTCTATTGATAGCTTACTTGGATCACTCATTGCTTACGAGCAAGGGGTGAACCAAAGGCAACTTGATGTAGGTGAACGCAAGAAAGAGAAGACAGTGGCACTAAAGGCCAAAGATTCAGATGCTAGCACTTTCGGGTCTGATAGCGATGATGTTGCCTTAATCACAAGGCAATTCAAGAGCTTTCTAAGGAAGAAGAATAAGAACTTTCACAAGTGGAACAAAGGTAAGACCAGTAGAAATTTTAAAGGTTCATCTGAATCTGTTTGTTTTGAGTGCAGGAAGCCTGGACACATTAAGGCTGACTGTCCTACACTTAAAGCTCACCCAAGCAAGGAGAAGAGTGAGGAGAAACCAAAGTTTAGAAAGGACAAGAAGCGGATTCAAAAGGCGTTCTGGGCAGACTCTGCATCTGACTCTTCTGAGATTGAAGCTGAAGAGGAGGAAACAAACTTGTGTCTGATGGCTGATGATCACCCTGGTCAATCGGACCAGGAAGAGGTATGTGAGCTGACTTACGATCAATTATTTAAAGTTTCTAAAAGAATTCATACATCTTATAGGAAACTTAAGAAAACTCATGCTAGTCTGAAATTAGATTATTTGACTTTGCAAAAAGAGCATGACTCTGTAGTTAAAGATTATTCCACACTTGATTCCAATCACATGTCCTTGCTTGATGAATTTGATGATTTGAACAAAAAATATTCTGATTTAACTGTTGAGCATGATTCGTTAAAAACATCGCATGTTGAATTAGAAGTTGCTTTTAAGAAAGTGAATGATATGGCATGTGAGTTAGAAAGTAATGAAAGTGCAAGAACTTTTGAAATTGTAAGTTTAAATAAACATATTGAGTTTTTGAAAGTGAAAATCAGTGCTTTTGAAAAGAACAAAACACCGCCTACTTTTGAACAATTTTATGCACCGCCACCTTTTGAAAAATCTGTTGCAAGTCTATCAAAGCATGTTTCATATACATCTACGAAGAGGCATTATCACCCACGTAGATTAGTTAACCCTTTCCCTGGTGTTAGATGTTTTTCATGTGGCATGTTAGGGCACATTTCCCACACCTGTACTGTTCACCGTAGTACACATTGGGTGTGGAAACCCAAACTGCCTGTTTCACAGCACAGCACGCATGCATTGCATTCTTCTTTTCATAAGAAGGAACCCAAACCTGTTTGGGTTCCTAAGACTGACGTTTGATATTTTTATAGGTGTGCTCTCACACAAGACCTCGTGAGAGCATGTGGTACCTGGACAACAGATGTTCTAGACATATGACTGGAGATGCAAATCAGTTTATTTCGCTGGAGGCCAGAGCTAGAGGCAAGGTTACACTTGGAGATAACACCACCAGGAAGGTGGTAGGCTCAGGTATAATTGGTGATTCAAAGAATTTTATGATTGATAATATTTTGCTTGTAGATGAACTGAAACACAACTTGCTGAGCATCAATCAACTTTGTGACAAGAGATACAGCATCAAATTCCTGCCCATTGGCTGCATTTTAAGCTTAAATGATGAAGTTATTTTACAGGGGCAAAGAATCAACAACGTCTACAAGCTGGATGTAAGTTGCATTAAATCTGATAATTCAATTTGCTTAAAAATTGCTGTTGATGAGTCTTGGTTATGGCATAAGAGATTGTGTCATGCCAGTATGAAAACCCTTAGGAGAGTCACCCAAAAGGACTTAGTTAGAGGTGTGCCCAAGCTTAAGTTCACTAAGGATCACCTGTATGATGCCTGTCAGTTAGGGAAGCAAGTCCAGTCCTCCTTTCATTCTGTTAAGGACATTAGCACCTCTAGACCTTTAGAAGTTCTTCACATGGACCTCTTTGGACCCATTAGCACTGCCAGCTTAGGGGGGAGAGTCTATGGGTTTGTGATTGTAGATGATTATTCGAGGTTCACTTGGGTGAAATTTCTGTCACATAAATCTGAGTCATTTGATGAGTTTAGATCTTTCTCTACTTGGATTCAGAAGAAGTTAGGATGTGAGATTATTACCATCCATAGTGATCACGGAGGGGAGTTTAAAATGAAAGATTTGAAGTTTTTGTGAGGATCATGGGATTAGTCACAATTTTTAGCTCCTAGGACCCCTCAGCAGAACGGGGTAGCTGAAAGGAAGAACAGGACCTTAGTAGAAGCCGCTAGAGCCATGCTTGCCGAGTATTCACTTCCAAAATACTTTTGGGCTGAAGCGGTGAACACTGCCTGTTATGTGCTGAATAGGGTGAATGTGAGAGTCAAACTGAACAAGACACCTTATGAGATCATTAAGGGTAGAACTCCAAATCTGTCCCACCTCCATGTCTTTGGCTGTAAGGTTTTCATTCTGAACAATGGGAAGTCACCCTTAGGAAAATTTGACCCAAATCTGATGAAGGAATGTTCTTAGGATATTCAAGTGTGGGGAAATCCTTTAGGGTGTTCAATAGGAGGACTTTGGTGGTGGAAGAAATAACCCATATAGTGTTTGATGAATCTGATCCTAAGGAGTCTAGATCTGAAGTAGAAGATGAAGAGATTGTTGAGGTTACCCAATGAGTTGGAAATACAAATTTGGAGGAAAGGGTAGAACCTCAAACCACGTTGCCTAGAGATTAGAGATATTCTTCGAGTCATCCTAAAGAACTGATCTTAGGAGACCCTTCTGAAGATGTTAGGATTAGGCATGGACTTAGGAAAGAAGTAAACCATTCTGCCTTTATCTCAATGACTGAACCCACCAACATCAATCAAGCCTTGTCGGATGAGTTTTGGATTTTAGCTATGCAGGAAGAATTGAATTAATTTATAAGGAATGATGTTTGGGAGTTAGTAGAAAGACCTAAAAATCAAAGTATTGTGGGAACCAAGTGAGTCTTTAAGAATAAGATGAATGACTCTGGTGTGGTGGTGAGAAATAAGGCAAGATTGGTGGATAAGATGTATAATCAGATAGAAGGGATTTATTTTGAGGAGACTTTTGCCCCTGTAGCTAGATTGGAAGCCATTAGAGTGCTACTAGCCTTTGCCTGTTATAAGGGATTTAAGCTGTTTCAAATGGATGTCAAGAGTGCATTTTTAAATGGGGTAATTAAAGAAGATGTTTTTGTAGAACAACCCCCAGGTTTTGAGAGTTCCCAATATCCAAGTCATGTCTATAAATTAGAAAAGGCCTTATATGGATTGAAACAGGCACCCAGAGCTTGGTATGAGAGGCTTAACACATTCCTGTTAGAAAGAGAGTTTGTTAAGGGGAGCGTAAACACCACCCTTTTTCTGAGGAGATTAGGGGATGACTTACTCATTGTCCAGATCTATGTTGATGATATAATTTTTGATCTTCTGATAAATATTTATGTGATGAGTTTTCTAAAATAATAAGGAGTTTGAGATGAGTATGATAGGAGAATTGTCCTACTTTTTGGGGTTTAGCATAAGGCAAACGGATGATGGAACCTTTCTCAATCAATCAAAATACACTAAGGACATTTTAAAGAAATATGAAATGGACAAAGCCAAGCCAATCAATACTCCCATGCCCTCCTCAGTTCAGTTAGATAAGGATTCAAGTGGAAAATCTGTTGATCAGAAGAAGTATAGAGGGATAATAGGATCACTGCTTTACCTGACTGCTAGCCGACCTGATATCATGTGTAGTGTCTGTCTTTATGCTAGGTTTCAGGCTGATCCCAAAGAGTCCCACCTGACTGCTGTTAAGAGAATTCTTAGATATCTTTTAGGGACCCCAAACCTAGGAATCTGGTACCCTAGGCACAGCACCTCTTTTGAGATCATTGATATTCTGATTCTGACTTTACGGGGTGTAAGGTGGATAGAAAGAGCACTTCTGGGACTTGTCAGTTCATAGGACAGTCGTTAGTCTCCTGGTCCAGTAGAAAATAGAACTCAGTTGCACTTTCCACTGCTGAAGCTGAGTACATTGCCTTAGGAGTTGTATGGCCCAGGTTCTTTGGTTGAAGCAACAAGTCTTGGATTTAGGGGTACCAGTTGGCACAATTTCTGTTCTATGTGATAATACTAGTACTAGCTGTATCTCTAAGAATCCAATCCAACATTCTAGGACCAAACACATTGATATAAGGCATCACTTCATTAGGGCCCATGTTACAAAAGGGGACATTGAGCTACATCATGTAGCAACTAAAAATCAGCTGGCTGACATATTCACTAAACCACTGGCCTTTGACTCATTCAGTATTTTGAGAACCAGATTAGGAGTGATTGATATAAATGCTTGATTCTGATGACTGCTGATTTCTGATTGTTCTGATTGGTATTCTATTTTTTGTTAGTTAGTTTTTGTTTTTATTATTTACTTTCAGTTGATTTTATTTTCTCTGTTGATTTCTGTTTTAGCCTTACTGTTAGTTTGATTTGAGTATTTACTTTGCTGTGATTTTCTACCTATTTTTATTCACTGGTTCATATCTTGCACTTACTGTTTTATGCTTTTCAAAATCTGATCACCGCACACTACTTCTGATAATCTAAATTTTTGACTGGGAGTTTTTACCTTGTTTTGGTTTGGAAGCTGGTAAGCAGTGATTAATTCCACTAAATTTGTTAAAGGGAAGAAACATTGATGATTATTTCTCTTCCTCTAACTCCTTTACTGGTGTATAGTTTCTTTTGGATAAAAATTCTCTTCAAAATTAAAATGTTAGTTTTTGAGATAGAGATTATTTTATCTTCCTACAATAATCTGCCTCATATCAATAGTTTTTTTCAAAGTCTTGAGTCATTAGTTTAATTTTCTAAACCAAGTGATTACATTTATCATATATTGTATGGCTTTTGTTTTGTGAATTATTCTTCCTTACTGTGGAGAGTCATCTCCTATGTCTGGAAGATAATTTCATAACTGAGACTCTTTAATGATTATGAAAAGGAGGAAGCTTACAAAAGATGCGCAGTGCGCCAAATAATTTGAAAAAGAGGCATAAAATGAGCCCAAAATTGAAAAGATGCAAAATTGCCTAATTGGATACACAAAATTTATCAAAAATAAAAAGATGCGTAAAGCACCAACCAAATTGAAAAAAAAGGCACAAAATGAGCCCAAACCAAGCTTTCCTCCCTTTTAGATTGTTAAATGTCTTAAAAAAATCCATGCACCACTTAATATTTTCAAAAGCTTGAGTTTGAAAATCCTGATTTCTGATTTTTTTCTTTGCAACACTATTATATCAGATATTTTTCTGGAACGAGGCTTGAAAGGATCTCTTTTCAAATCTAATGTCTTTTCATCTGAATCGAATTTTTGTTTTGAAAGAGGTTTGCATCGATAAGGTGCCCGGGGTCGGAGTTACGAAAGTTGATTTTTTCAACCTTTTTTTGGATTTCAGCACTATCAATCGTCTTCTTATTGGTTTTTGAATCTACAATCAAAAAAAAATTCTGATTTACTCGAGCAGCTTGATCAAAAAAAACATTGCTTTTTATGTTTTTGCTGTGAGTTTTATTCATTTTTGGTTTATTTTGATTTCATGGTTGTGTTTTTTGGATCCTGATCGATCATCTTCATCATCCATCTTGACCTCCTTCTTTCGATCAGGATCCGCCTCAGTATTAGTTTCCTGTTTTGTAGCTGTTCTCTTTTATGTTTTATTTTCATGTTCTGTTTTTCCCTCATCCTTTTTGTGATGTCAAAATGGGGAGTCAGTTGTAGTCGTTTCAATTTTTGTTATGTGTTATATTTTCTGTATTAGTTTAATTATTAAATGAAAATTTGGAAAAAATATATGTTTTTGGATCTCCTGTTTAGTTTTATTTTCAAACTACTGTACAAATGTTTGTCATCATCAAAAAGGGAGAGATTGTTATAAATTTGGCTTTGATGATGACAAACATGTTTCCAGTGTGTTTTGCTTGGCTAATCTGTTTCAGGCACAAAAGACCACGAGCCACTCAAGTCAACTCAAGATCGGGTCCAAGTGTGTCCAATGTACTGTTTTTCCTTTTATTGAGTCAATTGTAATGTAACTGATCCCCTAGCTAAGTAACCTTGCACACACACACTCAGGGGGAGAGCTTGAGTGAATTAGAGTTTCTGTTCAATTTTTGTTCAGATCGTCCTGGACGATATTCACATCATCCTGGACGATCAGGTAAAAATAAAAACCCTAATTATGGCGTCTAAGTTAAGAGGGTCTGATTAAGCAGATCGTCATGGACGATCTTTGGATCGTACGGGACGATATGCTCAAATCAGAAATTCTCAGCCGCCAGATCAAGTTAGTCAAGTTTTTATTTTTAGTTATTTGGTCTGATCGTCCTGGACGATACGTATATCGTCCTGGACGATTCAGTACAATCATACCTAATTTAATCTGGTAATTAAGGAAAGCAATTTATTTTTGATTGATACAATCATATTGTCCTGGACGATCGCAGGATCGTCCCGGACGATCATGATCGTCTAGTGCATTTCAGCTGTACGACCCGAACTGTGTTCAGGATGATTTGGGCACTTTTTGAACTAATCGTACAGGACGATATCCCTATCATCCTGGACGATCAAGTCATTTTTTGGTCATGTAGGCTGATCACCTTTGTTAACAACTTTTGAAAGGTTCTAATGTTAAAACCCTTCAAGTAAGGAGCTATAGGGCCATCTATGTTCTTCAACAAGATTTCTACTACATGCTACTCTTGTAACTGGGGCTCACACTGCAAACTAAGATTCCTCCATCTGACTATATAATCCGGTAGAGTCTCACGGGGCCGCTGCCTGGCCACAACTAACTCTCCAATTGTAACCCGGTGCTCAGCACTGATAAATCTCTGAACAAAAAGCTGTTTTAACTCTGCAAATGTGCGAACTGAGTCGTTGGGGAGGTCGACGTACCAGGAAAATGCCACTCCAACTAAACTGCTGACGAACAATCTCAACATCAAAGCATCGTTCCCTCCTATGTTGCAACATATAGCCCGGTACTGAGCTACATGCTGCCTTGGATTTCCAAATCCATCAAAAACTCTAAACCTAGGAGGAACAAAACCAGGGGGGTAAGGCTCCTGCTCGTACTCAGCTGGGTAACGTCTCCCCTGCTAACTACCTCTCCAGACTTCCTAGAGAAATGGCCTGCTCGACCTTCTGGGCAATCAAATCCTGAATCTGTCCTGCTGACAACTAAGCTGACTGACTCTGAACTGGGGTAGTGAAAGTAACTGTCGTAGGTACCACTGGAACTGCTCTTTGGACCCTGTCCACTCCCATAGGGTCTGGTGCTACTATAGGTGGTACTACTGGTTCATCCCTAGACGTAGTGGGAGTGCCTACGCCCGCAACTTGGGGCATGATCCCCAAGGCTGTCAACTGAGCGGTCATCACTGCCATGGTTCTAGCCATCTCTGCCATCTGAGTCTGAATGTTTAAAACTGTAGCTTCTGTATCAACTGACCTGGGAGATCCACCCACCTCGGGCTATCCCTGCTCATCATCATCATCATCTGCCTCTCTCTGCTCATCTGAAAGGCCTCGTCTAGTAATCACACACACTCGGTGTACTGGTACATCTTCATCTGACTCCTCATTGAGTGTGTCCTCCTTAGAGAAGGTCTGATAAAGTGCTTCTACGTATGGACCCATAAGGGAAGAAATCCTACGGGGGATAGGAGCTGAAACTACCTCTCCCCGGGTTGGTGAACCATCAGGAGGGACTATAACATCAACATCTGCTACTGTATTATAGACCATCGGAACTGCCTCTGATCCGGAAGGAACAACTATCTCTAACTGCCCAACTATCTGAAATGGCTGCACTACCTCGACAGGAAAGTCTGCATGTCGTCTCCATACCCATCTGCTACGACGGGACCCAGTTGGAGAACCTAACTGCTGAGTGGCCACCATAACTGAACTAAACTAAGGTCTAGTAAGCTCCAGCTGCTGTCTTCATCCATGATGACGTGGGGGTCGTCCAACAGTGGGAGCAACTGTCTGCGGTCTAACTGAAGGAACTAAACTAACTGGCTGCCGTGGTGGCTGTCCTCTCCGCCACTGGTACATCTGCCTCTGCAAGTGAACGAACGCCTGAGAAATCTTGCGGAGTAACCTCTCTCGACTAACAGGGCCTTGACCCCGCGCTAAGCGGATAGTGCTTCGAATCCTCTGAGAGAGGGTTCGAGCAGCATCATCCCTAGGAACCCTAGCGCGTGGTAAAGTAGTGGTAACAGGAGAGGCCGCCGTAATGCGAGCGACGTCCTCCTCATCACCATTGTGTGTCAGTGGAGAGAAGCGTCCTCCTTAAACTGCTTCTATCTCAGGAACTACTACAACCTCTGGGGTGGGCAAAATTGAAACTGGTCGTGGTTCCCGCTGCTCGGGGACCACTCTCCTCTGAACTGGCTCCTGGCGAGCCAACAAATCTGTCATCCGTTGTCCATCTACCTCGGATGCAGCTAACCAGAGTCTACGATTTCTATTCCTCCTAGCCCTTCTCCCCAGGCCGGAGGCGAAAGATGAAGCAACATCTGAACCCACTACCTTAACGACAGGGGAAACAGGGACTACAGGAAGTGTCGGGTCTGCTCGAGGGTCTCTGGGTGAGACAGTCGAGCGAAAGCTGAAACCCGACGAGAGGAAGGCGAAGGAGCCTCGGTCTGGGCACCCCTCTTCCTAGAGGAAGAAGAAGGGGGAACCCGAACACAAGCCGCCTCTACCGAACAACAACAGGAGTAACTACCGCCTGCCGGTGCTGAGGGGTCAGGACAGTCTGAACAATAGGTAGAACAGGAGTAGGACGAGCATGTGCCTGGGCTGTCCGCCGAGCAACTCGACGTCCGAAAGGTCGCATGGCTGCGGGAGCTTTCCTCTGGGGAGGAGAGTAGGCAGCAGCCTTAGCTGGGGTCGGCCCGCCAAGAGTGATGAAGGCTGAGTCAGTGAAGGAACCAAAAGTGATTCCTCCGATAGAAGGACTGGCCAACAAAGACTCAGGAAGTGTCACCTGGGCGTCAGTACCAAAGCGGAAGGTAACAGAAGGCACGAAGGAAGCCATGACACTGTCTGCCAAGAAGAACAAAAGAGATTTGAAAGAATTAGTAGAAAATAATGATATGAAAGGAGTAGAAATGGATAAGGGACGGAATAGTCCAATAGGTCGGAAAGAAAGGAACATAGCTAGGGGGAAACCCTAACTAAGAAGGAGGAACGATCCTAACTAAGGAAGGACCCTAACTAAGAGTAGGACGAACCTAATCTAGGGAGTACCAATCCCGGAGTACACACAAGAAAGAATAATATAGAATCCAAAGATGGAGAGAGAAACCTATCCCACTGTGGTCGCCAGAAACCTGTGGACCTCCGAAAGGACAAATAAACACCGCCCCGCAGGGAGACATTCTCTGTCGCCAATGGGAGGGCAGATTCGATCACACATAGGATTAACCATTGAGGATAGTGGCTCTCACCAACGCACCTCGATGGATAATAATATGTACGATCTAATCACAACGGGTTTCCCCCACCCGATACATTAGCTCGAATGGGGTTTATTTGAGAGTGGGATTTGGTTTCCCACAGGCGCAAGCCCCCGTGGTTAATTACATCTCAAGCCGGAGCCTGAGAATACTCTCGATTAAGGATTCTATATTATACTTTCCAAATTGGGATTGGCACATAGGGCGAAGACTAGGAAATCCTACTCAAAGAGAAAGAAAGGTTCAACTAGGCTTAGTCACATGCACGGCTCAGATCAGCATCCGGAGGGACTAAGGTAGTGAGAAGAAACTGGAGAAAATAAGTAAATCATGCACTCGAAGCATGCAGGGGAGAAGGATGGAGGTGGCGTCATCCGTGTGACGCGGATATGTAGGGTTTATGGTCTCTGAAAGATAGAAGACCTACCTACTGATGAGGCGTACTACGAAATAATAGTAGCCTTGAATCCTAAATCTAATGGGTTTAGTATTCTACGCAACACTAACACCCGTGTCCTAACTAATGCATTCTGGGCTTATATCCTGCCTGAAAAGGAAAGCCAGCTAACCACCTAAGCGTATAAAATCCATGCTGTCCAAGTCTTTATGGAAGATGGGTAGGTAGTTTGGTTATTAGAAGTAGGGCCGACGTCTAGAGAGTCTCCTAAAATGGCCCTGGACTTATGTAGGGTATATGCTCCTAGAACTAATGCAATTAAAATTTTAATTTAGTTAGTTTCTAATGCAATGCATGCTAGTAAAGATAATGAATCGAATATGCATAGAATTTTTAAAAGGCTTGTAAAAATAGTTTTTTAGAAAAGACTAGACTTCCCCAGATCCAACACCTCATCCTCATAGGTCAGATTATCTGGACTCTACCCGCAGGCAGGGAAGTGTCTTATAGTAAGGAAGGAGAGAATACATTGATATGCATGCGACTCCGGACGATTCTGGCTATTCCCTAGATCGTTACATTTCTATGTTATTTATTTCTTAAAATTTTAAATATTAATTACGAGTAGAAAAATTTTATTCCTAAAGAGCCTAGCGAAATCAGGCCAAGCACATGCAAGAAAGAAACGTAAGAAAAGCAGGCAATTTCTACTGTGCACACAAAGTAAACACACCAATTATAAATCCACAAAACAGAGGAGAGAAAAGTCCGCAGTCCACGACAAGTGCCGTATAAGTACAACCCAGGGTCTGCAGAAAAGTAATGGTGGCCAGGCCCCACCGACAACATCCTGAATTCTTATCCTACTGAATAACACAAGTTTTAAAATGAGGCATTTTGTGTCTTGCTCTTCATCCTCTAGTCCTATTGTGGATCGCCTTCTTTTAGTCTTCTCGTAGTACACCACCAGTAGGATATCCAAATGAAAAGAAATTCCCCGTGAAGGGACTTTCTTTTCCCTTTGGATCCCTAATCCTCTATTAAAATGCCCCATTTTATAAACTTTCACAACTCTTAACATTAAATACATTACATCAGAATTTAAAAAGAAAAATCTAGACTCTCCTACAGGGTTATCCTAATGAAAATCTCAAACAGTTTAATATATCAAATCACAAGCAATTATATCAGTGCAGAAAAGTAAACACACTTGGCCACGCTCTTATTCATTTGGGGGCTAAGCATTTTGGAGCACCTGTAGCAAGCATTTATAATTTATGATTTATCATATTAACTCCCGTTTATTTTTAGCGCTGCATGAGCGTGGTCACCTGCATAAGACTGAGTCAGTATAAAATGTCCCTAGCCTAGGGGTAGATCTAACGCACAAACAATAATATCACAAACAAAATACAGCGCAGTAATAAAATAAACACTCACATCAAATCAACACAAACAACACACGTGCCACATGCAAGAGCGATCACAACACAGAAAACAACTGAGAAAGAAAACACTGGCCTAACCTAGATCTAGAAGTGGTGCCCTAGCAATCAATTCTACGTGTGTTTAGTGGGCTTGTGTGGCTTTAGATGAGTCCTATATCGGGTAGTTAGTTCAAGTTACTTTGAGTTAACATTTGTTGAAGGTTTGAAAAGGAGGATTTGGTTAAAGTTCAAATATTAGTAAATTAGGGTCCATCTTTAGTTAGTTTAGTTTGTGGATCTATTTTAATAGTTATGGTAGTGATCTTTAAAGTTTAAGTTATATTAGCGAGTTTTAGAAGGTCAGGGGTCTACCTATCAGCTAGGTTAAGAGGGTTCAAAAAGGTCATTATAAGAAACAGGTTGGTTCTAGGGGAGTTAGTGTTTTTATTAAATACTAGAGGTTACCACGAGTAATTAGACAGTTAGTTTGTTAGATTTGGAGTTTTCTAGGCAAAGTTATGATTTTAGGAGTTTCAGGCCCTAGTTATTGAACTACGGTTGACCGGAGAGTTGACTTTTTAAATTAGGTTGATTTTTATAAAGTTGATATTTTTAATGAATAGTAGAGTTTAATTAGAGTTGGGTGCTTTTTAATTTACTTGATTTGGATTTTTCTATAATTAGTTATGCATTTTCAAAGTTTGGGTATTATGAGTCTTTTAGGTTTGAGTTAGGTTTGCTTTCCAATTTTATAACTCTTTTGAATTTAAGTTTGTTTTAATGATTTTCATTTAGTTAATGTTTAATTAAAGGATGATAAATAAATTAGCGAGATTTAATTCAAATTCATGTTCAAGTCTTACCTCCTAGTGATTTCGTATGCTGGTTATAGTTTGATTGAGAGTCAAGGATTTTGGGTCTCTTAATTCAGATTATAATTAGTTTTATTGCTTAATTGTTAATAAATTAAAGCAAACTAATCTTAGGACAACATGTCACTAAGTTTTTATATTTTATGTCTCTATCCTAAAGGAGCATGCATCCTAAGTCTAAGTTCTCTAAGACTCAGTCCTTAATTTTTGTCCTTAGGTGTCACTAGTGTTGTAGGAGATGAACAGATGTTTTATTTCTAACCCCTTAGACATTCGCATATATGTAAATGGGTTTAGGGATCTAAGAATAAAATAAAAGAAGAAAATTACCTAAGAATTGAAGTTTCTACAGGGCCCTAAAGGTAGGGGAACGTACACACAACAAGGCTCCCTAAAGGCTGTCTAAGTTTTAAGAAAAACTCACTACACCAGGGGCTATGACCCGGTGGTATCGCCCGTAGCACCCCCACCAGAATGAATGGGGGCGACTGACGCTCGGATCCGATTGTCCAAGCTCCTTCGCCTAGTGCTCCTAAAAGCTCCTTCTTTGCTTTCCCACAGGTACCTCGCAAAAGCACAAAGAAAAGAACAAAGATTGGATGAGAGCAAGATCATGTTCAATATGCAAATAATCAAAATAAAATGCTATTAAATAAAAACATACCTTTTCTTTCGTCTAGATGTTAGCTCAGCTGTTTGCTCTCCAGGACTGTCCCAAATTTTAAGAACTCCCCACATTGTTACAAAAAGGTCTTTATTTATTATTTTTATGGAATGTTAGCATCTCATTGATAGGCATGCCCTGTCAAAGTCAGGCATGCCTTTAACCCACCCTTAGTTCCAATTTAGCATTTAAGCCAAATGTAAATAAGAGGAAGGAAAATTGTGATGCTATTTACTGTTCCCACGATCCAAGAAAGCATTCGAAATATTTGACACAATCACCCAAATCACCTTCGTATAAAACTCAAAGCAATAGAGAAGAAAATCCAAATAAAATTTTCAACTTTAAACCCAAATTTGCTCCAACTTTACACTTCTATTTTAAACTTATCCTTTTTTTAATAAAATGAGAATAAGCGAAAGAAAATTGTCCACGAAAAGAGAACTGAAGGGACCTTTTAGCATTGAGCTTTTCAAACACAAACTAATTCATAAAGTCCCCAAATCCCAAAAATGGCTCATAGAACCTCAATCAAAGCAACACATAAAACCTTCCAATATATAATCTGAAAGTTTGATAGGGATGTTAAGCCCTAGTGAACTAGTCCCGAGGCTAACCAAGAGGGGGGGGGGGTGAATTGGTTTTTTAAAAATTTCACGATAACAATGAAAATCTTTTCGATACTTAGCAGCGGAAACAAGTAAACAAGAACGAAAAGATCAATCACAGATATTCACCCAAGCAGTTAATATCAGAAAAGTAAAGTGCAAAACTGAATCAGAAAAGCAAACCAGATTTTATAGTGGTTCGGTCAACTTGACCTACGTCCACTCCCCGGAGCCTCACCTCCGGGTATTGCACTAAACAAAAAGTGTCTCTCCTTTTGCTCCCACAGCAAGGCGGAGAAGCCTGTACAAACACCTCCTTTTCACCACACGGTGAGGCAGAGAACCCGACCTCCTTTTGCTTCCTCCTGAAGCAGGCAGAGAACCTTCGAACTCCTTTTGCTTTCACCTAAAGCGGGCAGAGAACCCCGGATCTTCTTGCGAACGATCCTCCCACGACGAACACCGACTAGACGAAAGACGACGAGCGGAGAAGACGACTCTGATCCGTACTTGGAGCAACCTTAGTGAATCCCTCACTAACTCCCCCTCACAAGATCTTCTCTCTCTCTCCCAACTCTCTCTCTCCATGCAATCATAATAATTATTCATACAGTACTTATTTATCCCATATATTACCAGATAATTCTAAAAATTGTTAAAAATTATGCATATCATTAGTTTTAATCATGCAAAAGCGAATGAATGATTTTGAAATTATGTGTGAGATATAAGTTCTTATCATCAAATGCCTTACACTATCATCAGTACCTTTGTATGATTAAAGTTCAACATTATTTTAATAAATAAAATGTAGTATTATAATTTAAAAATATATACTTTAACTCTCAATTATTTTGAGAAAAAAATTATCACAAGTAACTATCAACAAATCAACGCAATTCTCCTTGGTTTATTAGTTGGTAGCTTTGGTTACTAACTAAGAGATCTTGGGTTTGAGTCTTATGCATGTAATAATTTTTTGAGTTTGCCTTAATTGGCCTAAATGTCCAAAAAAAAGAAACTATCAACAATTAAAAGCATTTTTATTGAATATGCAAATAATTGGCGAAGCAATGCCTATTTACTAATAAACAATCAGATCTAAAAGTAATGCTGAGGTAGATTGGTGAGTGATGGGGGTTGTGAAGTGAACTTTTGAATTGTATAAAAGTCTAGAGCTCTATTACCTTTAAATAATGCTTAAGTTTTCTTTGATATAAAATTAATAAAATCTCACTTAATATATGCAATTATATGTATTGAATTAAGTAATAAAGTGATACAGTAGAGTGTCAAACCCACAAAAAGTATGCTTATGTAACAACCCAACCCGACTAGGATATGTTCTATTATGTTGAGCTATGACAGGCAAATTCCAAGATCTAGTTTTAGAATTATTTCAGATTTTCTGTCAGTATTTATCAAAATAAACTAAAAACTACATGTTACGACTCGGGCTCACAAGTTTTTATTTTGATGATAACAAACATTATGGCTCACATCTTCTAATATTTGGAATGTATATTTATTTGTGTGTGTACTAACATTTCAGGAACAACATGCATCAATACAAGAAAGATTCAAGACTCAAGAATGAGTAGAATAGGCTTTATTGTATTTCTCATTGATGTATTTTTTAATTTCTTGAGTCAAGTCCTGTAATGGTATATGTTTATTTATGACCATGTGTTCACATACTTAGGGGGAGTGAGATCCTGTCAAAACCAGAAGTTCAACTTTTGAACAAATCGTACTGGACGATTTCTGATCGTCTAGGACGATCTGTTCATTGAACTAATCGTCCTGGACGATATTTATATCATCCTGGATGATCCAATATGATCTCAAAACCCTAGCCGCCACGACAATTTAGGCAATGATTTAAGAGTCAAATTTTGTTCTAATCGTCCTGGACGATCTATATATCGTACTGGACGATTTGTGCAAAATTTGTTCTGATCGTCCTGGACTATCCCAGGATCGTACGGGACTATCAGGTCAAATTCTGCACATCGTCCAGGACAATCCTGCGATCGTCCTGGACGATTTTTTGGCTGCAGAATTGAGTTTTTAGGGTTTTCTGAAGCCGCCTTTTGGAGCACATCGTCCTGGACGATCCGGCGATCGTCCTGTACGATCTTTGCCGCCAGAACTAATTTGGAAGGGTTTTTGGAGCTCTTTATTTAAGCTTTCTCATGGCACTTGATAGGTGTCTTTGGCAGCCATTGAGGCTTCGTTCTTTTGGAGAAAACTTGAAGAGAGAGCTTGAAAGGGAGAGAGGAAAGGGTGCAGTTTGAGAGGGAGAAGAGCCTGGGAAGGGGGTTTCTTGAGGGAGTGTGAGGGGGTTCACACGGTTGCTCCGGCAGGCTTGCACCTAAGTACCGTCGGATTCAAGGCTTGTCTCGAAGGAAGTTTTGGGAAGAAGAAGTGCTCTTTGGTGTCAAAGGACCCGGCTACTCCGCCGCACCGGGGAAGGTGGAAGTGATTTTGTAAGGGCTTCTCCGCCTAGCTGTGGGGGCTGAAGGAGAGACACTTTTGGTTTAGTGCAATACTTGGAGGGTGCCTCCGAGGAGTGGACGTAGGTCAGGTTGGACCGAACCACTATAAATCCGGTGTGTTCTTTCTTATTATTTTTCCGCACTTTATTTTGTTGCGATTATCTGCTTGGGTGATATCTGTGATTGATCTTTTTATCGTTGTTTTAATTCATTTTCGCTGCACGTTATAAAAAGATTTTTGTTTTGTTTCAAATATCAAATTCACCCCCCCTCTTGCTTAGCCTCGGGACTAGTTCACTAGGGCTTAAAATCCCTATCGAACTTTCACTACAGAGCTTCTAAAACATCCAAATACTGAAAATAAATTCATCCATCAGGTTTATTTCATTTTATCAAAATAAATATCTACATTATAATACATGGTAACAGGCAAGAGTTATATAACTAAAAATTTAACTAGTCATGACTATACAAAAATCAAAATAATAAAATACTTATAACCTTAGATCTGATCTTAAACTGCTACTCCACAATCTCTCTCATTCCCAAATCTTGAAAACCAGAAGTAAAATCACAGTGAGCTATAACAGCTGTTGACTCTGGTTTTCTCCCTGACCTGGTCAAAGGAGTTGACTTGGTCAAGTTGACCAGGCCAGGACCTAAGACCCTCTCCCTTGTGTTCAATGGGTCAAACCGAGTCTGCTGAGCCAAGACCCAGGCCCTGGGTCAACCTGGTTGACCAGGTCAACCCAGGTTGACCCATTTAGCTTAAATGGGCCTATTCAAGCCCAAATCCAGTTCAAACCCAATCCTTGGACTCCACCCCTCATCCTTGGATCTCAGTTGACCTAATTGACCAAGTCAAGTCTTGACTTGGTCAACCCAAGTCTAATGAGGTCAAATCAACCCATTCAAACCCCTTTTAAAGCCTATTTAACATACTAAAACCTTTCCTAATAGGCTTTAATTCAAAACCACGGCCTAATTAGCATATTTTCCTCCTAATCAAACCCAAGATGCAATCACAGCCGTCCTCAATAAGGCTAGGACTATATATAGGCTTATTAGGGTTATTAGAAAGGACTTTTGGCCATCTCTCTCTCTCAAAGCACCCTCATCCCCTAAGACTTTATGAGAGAGCTCCCTAGACTTCCTCCCACCTTTCCCAACTTATCCCCACCGTCAAACACTCGCCGGCGGTGAGATCTCCGACGAACCGAGGCTAGGTACGCCCCAAGCGATTTTGCCATCGATCCAAGGCATATTTGGCCACAATTTCTTCTACAACTAGGAGCGTGGATAATCTACAAGTGCAACAAACCTGAGATCTCCTGAATCCATTGGATATTTTTGGTATAAACCCTAACCCTAGTCTAAGACACCTTGAGTTAAATAGCTCATTACATAGTGCATTTTGGATCAAACCATTGATCCCACATGATTTCTGTTCAAGTGTAGAGTATAGGTTTAAAATTTCATTTAATTTCGTCCACCCGATCGAGAGAACAAGCCAAAATATCATATAAGGGTTCGAGTTCACCGCTTCGTTCGCTAGGGTCGATCTCAACCGTTGATCCCGCGATTAACGGTTGAGATCTGACTGTTCTGCAGTCTGGAACGACCACGGATCCCCTTTCGTTGTTTCGCCTGTGATCCGACTCGATTCGAGCCATTGATTCAAAATGGCGGATGATCCAACGATCGGGAGACCGCGCTGACGTCGTTAATGAACCGCGTCCGTGGTTCGGTTGATTGCCGCAATCATGCGGCAATCATTACCGGCGGCACAATCATTGCGCCACCAGGCAATGATTGCCCGCGGACCGCGGGATGAATTTCGAGCCGCCAAGTGTTGTGTCGAGATTATTCCTGCCTTTTTCTTTTTATTTTAATTGATTTTAACATATTTTAACTTCAAAAAATCATAAAAAATCTATTTTTGATCCAAAAAATATATATAATATATCAAATTGTTCGTATTTTCATCCTCTTTAATTTAAAATTAAAATTATTTAAAAATGACATTTATATTTTTAATTATTTAAAAATAGTAAAAACTCTTTTTTATATTATTATTATTATTATTGTTATTATTAATAGTTTTAAAATTAATATTATTATAACATTAATATTATTATTAATAATAATATTATTATGTTAATATTTATATTATTATAATATTATTTATTATTATTAATATTATTATAATGTCAATATTATTATTATTAATAATAATATTATTATGTTATTATTTATATTATTATAATATTATTTATTATTATTAATATTATTATGTTATTAATATTATTATTATTAATAATATTATTATTTTAATAATAATATTATTATGTTATTATTTATATCATTATAATATTTATTATTATTATTATTATTATTATATTATTATTATTATTATTATTTTATCATTATTACTTTGATAATAATATTATTATGTTAATATTTATATTATTATAATATTAATTTATTATTATTGATATTATTATGATATTAATAATAATAATAATAATAATATTTTTAATAATAATAATATTATGTTAATATTTATATTATCATAATATTAGTATTAATATTATTATGATAATATTAGTATTATTATTAATAATAATATTATTATTTTAACAATATTATTATTATGTTAATATTCATATTATTATAATATTGATATTTTCATAATAACATTATTATGTTAATGGTAGTATTATTATTATTATTATTATTATTTTCATGTTTATTGTTATTATTATTATTATTATTATTATATTATTTATTATTTATTTATTTTAAAATTAGAAAACCCTTTATGGTTAATTTAATTTAATTTAATAATTATTTTTAAATATTAATTAGTTAAATTATTTTAAAATTACCTTTAAATGTATTTAACTTCTAAAATTCATAACTAATTCATTTAAATCAAAATTTGATGCATAATTCCTTGAATTTTTCATAAAAATATGAACTTTAATTTAAAATTATTTTCTAGATTCAAATTTGTCTTTTCTGATTTATTTCTGTATCATTCAATTACTTAGTTATTTAAATATTATTTAAATAATTAATTTAATTAATTATTTTGAAATTATAAAATTATTTTTGAAACCTCACTGTGGGTGGCAAGTAGACCCCTCGTACCTATGCAATGGGATATTTTAAACTACCTTATTTTCAAAGCCTATATAATAATGTACCTTAATATTTATATATTTTAAAACTATTTTAAAATTATATAAATATTTAAATTCTTCAATTATGAGAGGTCTACCCTTTGAAATTTTAAACCTAGGCTCTATATGTGAATATTATTCATGTGGGAGAGGGATTAGTGGATGATTGTGCCCCAATCATTCACTAATCACTTCATTAGGCCTATTTACTTAGTATTTCATAGACCTTGCATGTGTAGGATGCACAAGCACCTAGCCTAGGCTCCCCTAGATCTAAGAACATATTTGGTGTGTTTATAATTTCTGCATTTCCCTTATGTTATGCCCAGGATTAGTTAAAACATTGATTTAAACCCATTTAACGTAGCGACACCTCAAGGACAACAATTAAAGACCCATCTAGCGAACTTAGAAAAATTCTAGGAGTTAGGATAGAACTTCGAATGGCTTGAAATTTGAAACACTTAAACTTAGTGACATTCTAAACCTGTGAGAATTTTCTAGGAATTTTTAGGGCTCATTAAACCCCTTAATTGATCAACCCTAATTTACCCTTTAATTAGGACCCGAAAACTTCAGAAAATTTTAATAAATTCATTTTAAATCAGAAAAATACCCATAATATATAAAACTCTTTATAATTCAGTTCCTAATCCATGAAAATTAAAAGCCTCTTGATTGGACCTCAATTTGAACTTTAATTTAATTTTGATTAAAAATCACCTTTTAATTAAATTAAATAATTAAGAATAATTAAAAATTCTAAAATTTTCCCAAACACTTGAGAACACTTCTTTGGGTCATTCCTGACCTTTGGGGGTGATTCCAAGAAGTTTGGAACTGATTTGGATCAGAATCCCTAAAACAGCCCTTTAATTAAAAAATTTCGATAATTCACTAAATAACCCAAACTTTGAAAATTCATAACTAATTATAGAGAACTCCAAATTAGACAAACTCAAAGGAATTCAACTCACATTAGGGTATAGTATTTATTAAAAATATTAAAACTCAAGAAATCAACTTAAATCAAAAAGTTAACAATCTGGTCAAACTTAGTTCAAAACAAGATCAAAACTTCGAAAATTCATAACTTTGGATAGAAGAATCCAAATTGGGCATGCTTATAGTCTAACTGATCGAGTTAAGGTCTATTATTTTATAAAAATATTAACTATTCACAAAGCCCCTTTAATAAAAAAGTCAATTTTGGACCCCTTTGACCTAGTGGATAGAGTGACCCCGGACCTCCTGAAAACCACTAGCTCAACCTAAATTTCAGAAAACATTTCCCTTAACCTAAAACCAGAATACTAACATAATAATAAATAAATTAATATGCCCACTTTCTTTTAATCTTCAACCAACTAAATCAGCCTAACTAACCCACAGTTGCTACTTGGTAACCCAAGCCTACGAGGCTATTGACTTAGCCCCAAGGAAGGTGGAATAAACTTCACGGCCTCAGTGTGAAACAAAGATAGTAATTATTGAACTTTTAAAATATACCTAATTTGATCCGTAATACATTAATACTCAAACTCAAACCTAAACCTTTCCTTTCGACTTGCAACAAACCTGGACACTAGACAACTTCAACTAACTACCCAGCTTAGGATCTATCTCAGCTACACAGCCTTTCACACACACTTAGATGGTTTGTTAGAGCACCACTTCTAGATCTAGGCTAGGCCGGTGTTTACTTTTCTGTTGTATGTCAAGTTTTTTGAGATCTCACTGCATGTTATGATTGAGATGACATTGGTGTGTTTGCTTACTTTTACTGCACTCTGGGAATTGATGTGATTGCACGATAGATTACCCATAGGTTAGGATCGATTTTGATACTAATGATATTTCTATAGGTGGCCATGCTCATGCAGCGCTAATAAAAGAGGGGCAATAATCATAATTTAAATACTAACACTATTTCATGCAGGTGCTTCAGAAATTGCTCACCCCCCTAAATAAATGAGGGCTAAAATAATGAATCATTATTAACTGCTATAGGTGCTCCAGAGTTTGCTTAGCCCTCAAAACAATTAAGAGTATGGCCAAGTGTGACTGTGATGAGTATTTTTATTTCTATATAAAGTGCTTGGGATGATTTTATTAGGATAACCTTGCAGGAGAGTCTAGATTTTAGTGCTTTCATTTAATGTAAATTATTTGTAATATTGGTTAAGAGTTATGAAAGTTTGTTTTGAGTGGGGATACAAGAATCCAAAGGTTAGATTTTGAAAAGGAAAGGACACCCAATATGAGGATAGTCCTTTTCTATTTGAAAATCCAAATTTGGATCATTCTACTATCCAAGGAGTCCAAGAAAGAGGAGATCCAAGGAGTCCAAGGAAGAGGAGATCCAAGAGTCCAAGGAAGAGGAGATCAAGGAGTCCAAAGAAGAGAAGATCAAAAAATTGAAGATAGAGTACCCAACTCAAAAAAATGACTTGCATCTGTTTTAGGATTAGAAATCCGGGTTGTAGGCAGTGGTGCCCGACCACTTTAATTTTCTACAGACCCTAGGTTGTAATTAAGGGCATTTGGCCTATGGACATTTATTTGATTAGTTTGGTTATTTATTATTGTTTGATTTGATGTTGATTGCACATAGGTTTTATGCTTTTCTTAGTTTCTTGGAGTCTTGCATGCCATTTTTTTTATTTTAGCCTGGATTTCGTTAGGCTCTCTAAGGACTAAAATGTTTTCTACTCATAACTAATATTTAAAATTCTAAGGTTTAAATAATTTAGCAACCTAACGATTTAGGGACCTTCTAGAATCATCCGGGGTCGCATGCATATTAATGCATTTCCTCTCTCCTTCTATAAGACACTTCCCCGCCTGTGGGTAGAGTCTGGATAATCTGACCTATAAGGATGAGGTGCTGGACCTGGGGAAGCTCAGTCTACTTCTAAAAATTATTTTCTATAAGCCTTTTTTTAAAATTCTATGCATACCTAATTTGGATACTTCAATTAGCATGCATTGCATTAAAAATCAACTAAATTAAAATTTTAATTGCATTAGATCTAGTAGCATTCACCCTACATAAGTCCGGGGCCAATTAGGAAACTCTCTAGATGTTGGCCCTATTTTTAAGAACTATAACCTACCCACCCATCTTTCATAAAATGACCAGACATCATGGATTTTATACGACTAGGTGGTTAGCTGGCTCCCCAATCCAGGCCGCGATAAGTCCAGGTTTTTCACTGCATTAGTTAGGACACAAATGTTAGTGTTGCGTAAAATGCTAAACCCATTATATTTAGGATTTAAGGCTACTATTATTTCGTAGTATGCCTCTGTTGACCTCATTTTTGTATGAGGTCAGTAGGACCAATCTAGACCTTAGGATCTTTCTAATCTTTAGGATTAATCTAGACCCTAGGATCTTTCTAGAATTCAGACTTTAGGATCTACTCTAGATCCTAAGATGCCTCTAGATCCTATGATGCCTCTAGATCCTAAGATTCCTCTAGATAATAGGTTTTTTAGATGTTAGGGTTATTCTAGACCCCAGATCCTAGGACTTCTAGACTCTAGGATCTTCCCAGACTCCAGTCCCTAGGATCTATTCTAGACCCTAGGATTCCTTTAAGCTGATCTGGACCCCAGGACCTAATCTAAACCCTAGGATTCCTCTAGATCAATCCAAGCTTCAATTCAATCTAGACTTAATTCAAACCCCATCATTCAAACTCAAAATCCAACTCAAAACCAGAAATCCAATTTAAATTCCAAGGTCAAAGGTCTAAGTCCTGAAAGCCTTTTCCAGTAAATCTTTGAATACTTCAAAACCCAATCAAATGACCTCTGATTCAGGGTCTATCAGTTCCACACTGATGTGACATGTCTCTGGAGGAAACCGTCCAAATTTGAGCTCATTCTGAGGTCTCTAACCTCAGAAACTGAATTGAAATCCAAAGGCTGTAAAATCTTCAAATATTTACAGTCTATGCCACTGGACCTGCCACCCAGTGGATCCTGACCTTGGAGCCTTCTCCAAACCCTCAAATCACTTCCAAACCCTTGATTATGATCCATTGAGTAATAAACTATATTTTGTTGGACTAAATTTGACCCTTAGTTGACTAGGGGTCAAAATGACCAAAATACCCCTATGGTGTGTAAATAGTCATTAGAACCAAATGAGTTCCAAATCAAATGCAACCACTTCCAACAAGTTTTAAATGTCAAACCAAACCTGTTGGACCCAAATCCAGACCTTGGACCCACCTGGTTGACCAAGTCAACCAGGGTTGACCTAAAAGGCCCATTAAAGGCCCAAATAGGTCATTTTGACCAAATGACCTCCCCAGACTTTGAAACCACCACCAGCAGACTCAGAATGTCATTCTAAACTGGTGGGACCCAATCCCTGACCCTGGGTCAACCTGGTTGACCAAGTCAACATAGTTGACCCATTAAGCCCATTAAGGGTCTAAATAGGTCATTTGAGCTAGATGACCAATCTGATCCTTGAAAACACATCTACTAGACTTCAAACATCATTTCAAACCTTTTTGAACCTAATCATTGACCCTTGGTCAACTGAGATCAAGTCCAGTCAAAGTTGACCCAGGTGCTCCTTAAGGATCTACATAGGTTATTCCAACCCATTTGATTAAATCAAATCCTCTAAAATCTCAAACCTATTTCAAGAAATGATTTAAATATATTCAAATTTATTTGAAGTCAAATCACCCTTGATTTGACTTGGTCAAACTATCCAATCTATTCAAACTAGTTCCTTAATCCAATCCATACAACTATTTCAAACCATCTCTATGTCATCAAGCCTCAAGTCTACTTCAAATTATGGCTCAAATATTTCCTAACTTATCTTGGATTGAACCTAGTTGACTTGACCAAATCAACTCAACTAAACTTGGTCAATCCATCTCAAGCCACTTTCCAAGTATTCAAAACCCAATCCTTAATCATCAAGCCTTTTCCAACCAACACTCAATACCCTCCCCATGTCCACCTAAGCCTAGGTTGACTGTTTGACCAGTCAAACAGTCAACAAGGTGGCTTAAGTGACTCTAACCGTGGTCAATCCCCATTCAAATATCCATACCATGGGATTTTATGAGTTCCAAATCACTCCAGATATTTCCTTAGTCCACTTGGATTCCAACTCAGCAGGGCTTGACCTCAGTTGACCAGTTAAATGGTCAATGGCAATTTAAATAAGCCTTAAACGGTCAAACCCATTATCCAACCCATTTCCTTTTGATCTAGGCTGGTCCAACCCATTCAATCAATTCCAGAACCTTCTAGGGTTGTAACCCGACCTAGCCTAGTTGTTGGCATGCCCTTAGCTCAACATAATAGCTTAAATGAGCTCTACCCGGTCAAGTTCATCTGCCCAACTTAGCTAGCCTAAACCAGACCTATCTAGCTCATCTAGTTGACCCCAGAAACGTCTCCAGATCCAGCCAGACCTAGCCTAATTCTTGGTGCGGCTCCTAGCTCAGCCCACCGTGCCTAGTGGTCCCCTCCACGTGAGAGTGACCCAAGGTCGTTTTCACCTGAGCTTTGTGCCTCTCTGCCTCCTAACGCCCAGGGACACATGTCCTCAATCCCAGGACTTCATCTGGAGCATCTGGACCGTCCAAGATAATTCCAATAGCTCGAATAGAGTGGGAAGGATGGGATTATACATTACAAGCTATCTCTTATTCCAGTGGGATTCAGAGAGCTTTAGGTTTTCTTTTTGCTTCCATAGGGCCGTATCCACTCATCCCTGATCATTCCCCGTCGTTTCGAAGCTGCCGGCGGCGAGGTTGACGCGTGACCGAAGCTAGCTCCATCCAGGCTACTTCGACTCCCTATAGAAGCTTCCCCCGAGCTCGAAACCTTCAAAGGGATTTAGCATGGACAATTCACAAGTTCAGAGAGATCAAAATCTTTTAAATCTGTCAATCCTACTATGGTAAAACCCTAAACCTAGGTATTTATATAAGTTCTTAAATAATCTCATAGGGATTACATCAATGAGTTGAGGGATACTTCCACATTCCTTCTTAGACCCTTCTTCATCTCTATTTAAATTTTAAATCCATCTGGTTCGCTGCATTTTGAAAACGAAACAAAAAAAATCAAGTTTAGTGTTGGCGGTTTAGCGGGAGGAGGAAGACGATCCAGCAGCCGTTAGATCTATTCCTGTTAGATCAATGGCTGCGATCGATTTGGATTCCCGGTTCGGTTCAACATGTAAAAAAAAATGCGGATTGAATACCGACCGTCCGATCCTCTTGAATCAAGGCCAAATCGCAGGTTTAATCTCGGTCGTTGGATCAGCGCCTTGATTGATCCAACGGCTCTGTTCCATGCTGCGCTGGATAAGTAGCTGGACCCCGTTTGACCGCCGCCATCCGCATGGTAGAATCCTCTTCCGCCACGTGTCTGGTAAGCGCCGCCGTTTGACCGACTATTTAAAACCTTTAAAAATAATTCAAAAAATACCCTAGAACTTCAAAAATTCATAAGAATTTCATTTCTTATCCATTTTTGATGTTCTTGGGCTCGTTTTGTTCGTATTTACGTCTAATTTATTTTAAAAATAAAATAAAAATATTTTGAATAATTTTATATTAATTATTTCAAGTATTCACAAATTCTAATTTTATTTTTAAATTAAAATATACAATCTCTTTTAATCTGAAACTTGACAGAGGTGTTATAGGGCCTATGATTGAGCTTCTCTAATTTTCTTAAGGTCATTTGATGCAATCCCAACTAGTTTATGAATTTACAAAAATCTTGATTTTTGAAAATTCATAACTCATTCAATCTAAATCTGATTGTTGCATATTAGGGCTCTATGAAATCAATGACAGACCCTCTATTACTGAAAAATATATGTAAGTCATTATTATGTATGGTTTAAGAGATTTTGATATCAATAGTGTTGGGACCCATATTCATATTTATTAAACCATGCATAGTTGTGATATCAAATTGGGTTAAGTACAATTTGAAGATATTCCCTATGTTTTCAAATGACTTCAATCCATTTTGATATGCTCATTTCTTTATGGTTAATCATTAGAGTTATAGATGATTGTGTAATCTATGACTTTTATTATTTACTATAAAATCATTCCATAGAACATTAGGACACTTCATTTTGTTCTTTGATTGATAATTGATGTGATTGTAATTAGTGTCCTAGGGTTAGTGGAACATGGATTTAAATCCAATTAACTTAGTGACATCATTAAAGACAATAATTAAGGACTAAGTTAGAGAACTTAGAAAATTTCTAGAAATTAGGATAGACTTCCTTTTGATTTAAAACTCAAATCATTTGAACTTAGTGACATGCTAAGTCTATAAAAATTTCCTCATTGAATTTTAAGATAATTAAGCCCCTCAATTAATTAAACCAAAATTAAACCTTCATTAAGCCTTAAAACCTTCCAAAAATTCTAATAAATTAAGATTAACTCTAAAAATTACATATAATACCTTAAACTGACCAGAATCAAACCCTTAATCAATAAAAAATAAAATCCCCTTGACTGGACTTCAAAATTAAGTTTAATTTAGTTTAACTAAAATTTAATATTTAATTAATTAAAAATAATTAAAAATTCCAAAAACTTCTCAAACACTTGATAATCTCTCTTTAGACCATTCCTGGTCTTTAGAGTTGATTTCAAGAGGTTTGGAGGTCATTTAGATCCAAATCATCAAAACCCTTCTAATTAAACTAATTAAATAATTCATTAAATACTCAAAACTTCAAAAATTCATAACTAATTCAAATGAACTCCAAATTGAGCAAACTCAAAGGCATACAACTCATCTTAAGGTCTAATATTTATAAAAAATATCAAATTTTCAGAAATCAATCAATTTTGAAAAAGTCAACTTTTGGTCAAACTTAGTTCAAAATCAAGTCAAAACTTCAAACCTTCGTAATAAAATCTAAAAAAATCCAATTTCAGCATACTTATTGTCTAACTGATCGTATTAAGGTTAGTATTTTAATAAAATATTAATTTTCTAGAAAACTCTTTAAATCAAAAAGTTAATTTTTTGACCCTTGAATTAAATGAATAAAATAATCCAGGAAATTCCAAAATTCAACAAATCATTCAAAATTCCAGAAAACATCAATTCAACATTAAAACCAGCAACCAATCAACTTTAATTAAAATTTAATTAACCCTCAAGCATAATTAAATTCAAATCATTTAATTATACCGGGTACCACTAGGTAACCCAGGCCTACGAGGCTATTAAATTAGCCCCAAGGAAGGTGAAATAAACTTCACGGCCTCGGTGTGCAACAAAGGTGATATCCAATAAACAGTCAAAATCAATTTTAAATCATTAAAACTTAAACTTCAATTAAAATCTCCCTCAAGCCTTTCAACCAACCAGAACTTTAAACAACTTCAATCAAATTATCATATTCAGGATATATCCAAACCACACAGCCTACCTCACACACTTTAGATGGTTTGCTAGGACAACCAACTCTAGTCTTAGGCTAGGTCGGTGTTTACTTTTCTGCTGTGTGCCAGGTTTTTGAGTTTTTACTGCATATTGTTTGCTAGTAGTAGAGTTGATGTGTTTGTTTATTTAAATTTCAACACTTTGTGATGTAATTGATTGTGCGTTAGATCTATCCCTAGGTTAGGAATGATCTGTACTAATTCAATCTTATGCAGGTGGTCATGCTCATACAGGGCATTTAAAATTAAAGGGGGCAATCAAATAATTAAGCTTTAAATTAACGCTATTTTCTACAGGCGCTCCAGAATGCTTAAGTCCCCCTTTAATATTTAAAGAGCATAGCCAAGTGTGGCTGTGATTTGAGCATTATTTCAAATATTAACTGCTTGAGATTAATTATAACTGCTTGGGATATTTATTAACTGATGATTATTAGGATAACCATGCAGGATCGAGTCTAGATTTTTTTAATTTTAATTAATGTAATTTGAGATGATATTTGAGTTGTAAGTTGTTAAGTACTTTGAGATGGGATATTTATATCCAACTCGAATTTCAAAGAGGAGAAGACATCCCTAAGGGGAGAGTCTTATTCCATTTGGAAGATCAAGTTAGGATACTTTCAAATATCCAAAGAGAAAAGATAACACCCCTATTCAGGGGGAGTTTCTTTTCATTTGGATATCCTGACCCGACGATCCAAGGAGTTCTAGAAGGAAGAAGAAGTAAAGAACGAGAAGACCCATTCTCAAAGTCACTTGAGTCTTAAGAGTAGAAATCTGGGTTGTAGTCAGTGGTACCCGACCACTTTACTTTACTGCAGACCCTGGGTTGTATAATTAAGTGGCACTTGCCACATGGACTTTCAATTTGAGCACTTATTTAATTGATTTGATTACTTGATGTTGATTATGATTAAGGACTTGCCTGCTTTTCATAGTTTTTTTGGTGATTATTGCATGCCGATTTTGATTTAGCCTGAAATCCGATCGAAGGCTCGTGAGGGTACGGTCAAAAACTATTTCTACTTAAATAAAACTTAAAAACTTTAGGCTCAGATAGAAACTCTAACGCTTTTAAGAAGTAAGCCCGGACTCGCCGGGGGTTTTTCATGCATTCATATTAATTTTTCTCTACCTTGTTAGGCACCTCCCCGCCTGTAAGTTTTGGCAGACCACCTGACCTATTAGGGTGCAGTTCTGTCCAAGGGGATGTTGTGCAATCTCTACGATAAAATCTATTTCTTAAGCCTGATTTTAAAACTGCTACATATTGATTTAAGCATTTAATCGAGTCGACTGGCATGCATTGCATTAGATACAAATTAAAAATTGAGTCTAATTCTTAATTGCATTTTTAGCTTAAGCATTTCACCCAATATATGTTAAGGGGTCAATTAGGAATCTGTTCTAGATATCGACCTCAATTCCTTAAAACTCAATCTTAAACAACGTCCCTAACCACTCTTTCATAAAATACCGGACACATGGTTTTAAAGCGTTTAGGTGGTTTAGCTAGCTCCCCAATCCAGGCCGAGGTAAGTCCAGGATTGCATTACATTAGCTAGGATCCGGGTCACTGACTCTCAGTACCCATTTTAGACTTAGGTTCTGAGGCAGATCTTTAATCCTAAGACCTCAACCTTCCGGGAATCTAATTCCCACTTTCTGATAAAATTGACCATTCAAACATTAAATCTCTTTCAATCTAATTCAAGCCCAATACTTAGGATAGTTTGAGGTGTTTCTGAAGTAATTCAGAATCTCAAAACACCTCCTACCCTTCCTCCTTTGACTCCAGAAATAACTGTTCAAATTTGATCTATTCCCGATTGAAAATTCTAACCTTTACCTCCTTTAACATCAATCTTTGAAAATCTTTAAATGAAATTTGTATCGCTATTTTAATCGAGTGTATTCGTAGGAAAATTTCTGGTTCCCTACAATGTAATTAACTTCGAGGGCTTGCGCTCGTAGGAGATTTAGAAACCCAGACAAGATTTTTAAAATCAAAATTTCAAAACTTCAATTAACTTCCTTTGGGAAATTCAAAAATCAATGATCATTACGTCATTTTCAAACAATCAATAGTGATTGATAACTTCTTTCTTTGAAAAGATATATTAATTACTATTGTAAGTTTGATTATGAGATCAATGATCCTCTTATCCAAATTACTGTAGTTAAATATTTGATTGAATACTCATTTTGACCCTTTGGGGTCACATGTAGTTCTTTCTCAAATTCAACTATGATAATCAGGATAAATCAAGATTTGTAATCGGAACCTATTAGGGAACGATATGATCACCTTTCGAGGTAATATATCATTCATAATAAGTGTTTGATTATAAAATTAAAATTCCAGAAATCTAATATTTTCAAAGAAAATTAAACCTTTTTCAAAACTATATATTTTTCAATCAAACAGCCTCATCAGTAGGTAAGTCTTCTATCGTCCAGAGACTATAAACCCTACCTATCTACATCACACGGATGACGCCACCTCCATCCTTCTCTCCTGTATACTTTGAGTGCATGATTTATTTATTTTCTCCAATTTTTTCTCACTACCTTAATCCCTCCGGATGCTGATCTGAGCCGTGCATGTTGACTAAGCCTAGTTGAACCTTTCTTTCCCTTTTGAGTAGGATTTCCTAGTCTTCACCCTATGTGCCAATCCCAATTTGGGAAGAATAATATAAAATCCTTAATCGAGAGTGTTCTCAGGCCCTGGCTTGAGATGTAATTAACCACGGGGGCTTGCGCCAGTGGGAAACCGAATCCCACTTTCAAACAAACCCCACTCGAGCTGATGTATCAGGTGGGGGAAACTAGTTGTGATGATCAGATCGTGCATATTATTACCCATCAGGGTGTGCTGGTGAGAGCTACTATCCTCAATAGTTAATCGTATGTGTGATCAAATCTGCCCTCCTATTGGCAAATACTGTCTCCCCCTCGTGGGGCGGCAGTGTTGTTGTGTCCTTTCGGAGGTCCACAACGGCTCAGCAAGCCACACAAACCAATCTAAATTTTTAAATATTTTTTTATTAAATATTTTGCTGAATATTTAAAAGTAGTTAAATGTAGTTTAAAAAAATCACTATACTGAGAGATGTAATAAATGCATAAATTAAAATTCATATCACATAGCAGTTTATATCACATTTTCCTGACCCAGACAAAACCTCAAAGGATTCTGACCCCTTATGACTCCCTTTTTATTTGTGATTATAGCACCATAATATATCACATATCTCTATCTAAGATCTCCAAAAATAAGAACCCAAACTTTATCCTTATAGAAAATAACACCAAAATCAGAAACTTGTAGTTCAGATTTCTTACCATATATGATCTGATCAATTAACTTCAAATATTCTGCATCTAATTTTTGAGCTTCTTGAATATTTTCTTCTAAAGAAGGCTAAATAATCATTTGAGTCATTATACCAGAATCCTAATCAATAGAAGAAATTACATCTATCTTAATCTCTCCACATCTAATATCAAATACTCATCAGAAGTGAGTTGCATACATGATAATCCAGAAGACTTTCTACTCAGAGCGTCAGCCACCACATTAATCTTACCAAGCTGATACTGAATAGTCTGATCATAGTCCTTAATCAACTCAAGCCACCTCATTTATCTCAAATTCAGATCCTTCTAAGTGAATATGTACTTCAGACTTTAATAATCAGTGAAAATCTTACACTTGACACCATACAAATAATGCCGCCAAATCTTCAAAGCAGATATAACAGCAGCCAACTCTAGATTATGCATCAGATAATTCCTTTCATATGGCTTTAATTATCTTGAAGCATAAGATATCACTCGACCATGCTGCATCAAAACACACCCCAAACCTCTTAGTGAAGCGCTACTGAATATCTAAAATCCTTATGTACTACATAAAAGAGCCAAAACTGGAGTAGTAGTCAAATAATCCTTCAATCTCTAAAAATTAGTCTCGCACTCTAGTGTTCAGACAAAAGAAACTGACTTCTGAGTCAGTCTCATTAAAGGTGTGGAAATCTAAGAAAACCACTTAACAAACTTCATGTAATATCTAGCCATACCCAAGAAACTATGTATTTCAAACATAGTAATAGGCCTTGGCCAATCCATGACTGCCTAAACTTTTTGGGAATCAACAGAGATACCATCATCACTCACTATGTATCCTAGAAGGAAATACTCCTCAGTCAAAACTTATATTTGGAGAATTTTGTATATAATTGATGTTGCATCAATGTCTTCAATACACTCCTTAGATGTCTGGCGTGATCATTCTCATAAGCAAAATATACCAAAATATTATCTATGAAAATAATCACAAATTAATCCATATAATCTCTAAATACTTTATTCATTAGATCCATAAAGATAGCTGGTGCATTAGTCACCCCAAATGGCATAATAAAAAACTTGTAGTATCCATATCGAGTATTGAAAGCTGTCTTCATCACATCAGCCTCTCTCACCTTCACCTGATAGTAACCTAATCACATATCAATCTTTGAGAATATAGAAGATCTAATAAGTTGATCAAATAAATCATCAATATGTGGCAGCGAATACTTATTCTTGATAGTGACTTTGTTTGACTCTCTGTAGTTAATACACATATGTATTGTACCATCCTTTTTTCTTCATAAATAGAATAGGTGCTCCCGAGGGAGAGACACTAAGACAAATAAATCCCCTATCAACCAACTCTTGAAGCTGAACCTTTAACTCCTGAAGCTCCTTAGGTGCCATCCTATATGGAGCTTTAGATATCAGGGTCGTACCCAAAAATATGTCAATATAGAACTCTAAGTCTGTGTGTGGAGGTAAACTAACTAACTCATCAGGAAATACATCTAAAAAATTTCATACTATTGAGATATCAAAAAGAGAACCAACATCTATATTCCTATCCTAAATTGATGTTAAAAATATCATACAACCCTTCTTCCACAATCTATCTGCTTCCAACACAGAGATCAAACAAGATAAAATACCTCTAACTCCCTAGAATACACAGCTCTCACTGTCCATAAATAATATAACTCACTTCTTCAAGCAATCAATATGAGCCCTATACTGACTCAATCAATTCATACCCCAAATTAACATCATATGAGAAAATGTGTAATAAAATCAAATTAGATTTCTACTTCTTATCAGAAATCATAATATCATAGAAACAAAATCTATTGATTATCATATTATCTCTAGTTGGCAAAATAATAGAAAGAGAAACAGGTAGTATAACTGAAGTTAAGTATAGTGAATCAAAAAAATGCTCAAAAATAAATAAATGACTAGCTCCAAAATCGAATAAAATATGACATGGATGCTCAAAAATATAAATCATACTTATCACAATATCTGAAGCATCATGAGCCTCTTACTAAGTCAAATTATATACACCTGACTGAATTATAGCTGGAGAACTAGAACTACTAGGCACTCTCTGACACTACTAGATGGCCTCCTTGCCATTAAACCTGAACCACCAGCTCTACCAGATGGTCCCTCAGAAAAAGTATGGAGAGGAACTACCCTCGATCTGACTTTCTATCCGCAGATAGATGGATAGTCCAAAATGACTATTCAGGTACTAGAGGATCTTCTGAGACTATGTGTTTTAGATTTTGGGGGTAGTTGGGAGGATCATATCCCGTTGATAGAGTTTATATATAATAATAATAATCAGTCCAATATAGGTATGGCTCCTTACGAAGCTCTATACGATAGAAAATGTAGGACTCCTTTAACTTTGATAGATGTGGGAGATAGATAGGTGATAGGTTCAACATTTGTAGATGATACTATAGCAAAGATCCTTTTGATAAGAAAAAGGTTAAAATCTACAAAGGATAGATAGAAGAAGTATTACAATCAGAAATACAGGTTGGTTGAGTTTCAGATTAGCGACTTGGTTTATGTCAAAGTTAGCCCTATAAAAGGTGTTGGCAGATTTGGAGAATCAGCAAGCTCAATCCAAGGTACATTGGACCTTTTGAGGTTATTGAGCGGATTGGTAGTTCTGCTTATAGGTTATTATTACCTGATCATATATCCGATATAAACAATATATTTCATGTATCTTCTTTGCAAAAATGGGTGTCTGATTTTGGAAAGAGATTATCTACTGATGATGTTGAGGTTTGCCCAAATCTATAGTATAGGGAAGAACCCGAAAGGATTTTAGTATATGATGTGAGAAAATTGAGAAGCAAATAGATTCCTATAGTCAAAGTATAGTGGAAGCATAGAATTACTAGAGAGGCTACTTGGGAGAAGGAATCTGATATGAGGAAGTTGTATCCAAGCTTTTTCTGACTCATTCTGGTTTGAAAATATCAAGGATTTCTTAAGGTGGGTTGATTGTGAAACCCTTAAAATCGAATAAAATATGACATGGATGCTCAGAAATATAAATCATATTTATCACAACATCTAAAGCATCATGAGCCTCCTACTGAGTCAAACTATATACACGTGACTGAATTGTAATTAGAGAACTAGAACTACTAGGCACTCTCTGACCACTACTAGATGGCCTCCTTACCATTAAACCTGAACCACCAGCTCTACCAGATGGTCCCTCAGAAAAAGTATGGAGAGGAACTACCCTCGATCTGACTTTTTATCCGCAGATAGATGGATAGTCCAAAATGACTATTCAGGTACTAGAGGATCTTCTGAGACTATGTGTTTTAGATTTTGGGGGTAGTTGGGAGGATCATATCCCATTGATTGAGTTTACATATAATAATAATTATCAGTCTAATATAGGTATGGCTCCTTATGAAGCTCTATACGATAGAAAATATATGACTCCTTTAACTTTGATATATGTGGGAGATAGATAGGTGATAAGTTCAGCATTTGTAGATGATACTATAACAAAGATCCTTTTGATAAGAGAAAGGTTAAAATCTGCACAGAATAGACAGAAGAAGTATTACAATTAGAAATACAGGTTGGTTGAGTTTCAGATTAGCGACTTGGTTTATGTCAAAGCTAGCCCTATGAAAGGTGTTGGTAGATTTGGAGAATCAGCAAGCTCAATCCAAGGTACATATGACCTTTTGAGGTTATTGAGCAGATTGGTAGTTCTGCTTATAGGTTATTATTACCTGATCATATATCCGATATACACAATGTATTTCATGTTTCTTCTTTATAAAAATGGGTGTCTATTTTGGAAAGAGATTATCTACTGATGATGTTGAGGTTCGTCCAAATCTACAGTATAGGGAAGAACCTGAAAGGATTTTAGTATATGATGTGAGAAAATTGAGAAGCAAATAGATTCCTACAGTCAAAGTATAGTGGAAGCATAGAACCACTAGAGAGGCTACTTGGGAGAAGGAATCTGATATGAGGCAGTTGTATCTAGGCTTATTCCGACTCATTTTGGTTTGAAAATATTAAGGATTTCTTAAGGTGGGTTGATTGTGAAACCCTTAAAATCGAATAAAATATGATATAGATGCTCAGAAATATAAATCATACTTATCATAATATCTGAAGCATCATGTGCCTCCTACTGAGTCAAACTATATACACGTGACTGAATTGTAGCTGGAGAACTAGAACTACTAGGCACTCTCTGACCACTACTAGATGGCCTCCTTGCCATTAAACCTAAACCACCAACTCTACCAGATGGTCCCTCAAAAAAGTATGGAGAGGAACTACCCTCGATTTGACTTTTTATCTACAGATTGATGGATAGTCCAAAATGACTATTCAGGTATTGGAGGATCTTCTGAGACTATGTGTTTTAGATTTTGGGGGTAGTTGGGAGGATCATATCCCATTGATAGATTTTACATATAATAATAATTATCAATCCAATTTAGGTATGGCTCCTTACGAAGCTCTATATGATAGAAAATGTAGGACTCCTTTAACTTTGATAGATGTGGGAGATAGATAGGTGATAGGTTCAGCATTTATAGATGATATTATAGCAAAGATCCTTTTGATAAGAGAAAGGTTAAAATCTGCACAGAATAGATAGAAGAAGTATTACAATCAGAAATACAGGTTGGTTGAGTTTCAGATTAGCGACTTGGTTTATGTCAAAGTTAGCCCTATGAAAGGTGTTGGTAGATTTGGAGAATCAGCAAGCTCAATCCAAGGTACATTGGACCTTTTGAGGTTATTGAGCGGATTGGTAGTTCTGCTTATAGGTTATTATTACCTGATCATATATTCGATATACACAATGTATTTCATGTATCTTCTTTACAAAAATGGGTGCCTAATTTTGGAAAGAGATTATCTACTGATGATGTTGAGGTTCGTCCAAATCTACAGTATAGGAAAGAACCCGAAAGGATTTTAGTATATGATGTGAGAAAATTGAAAAGCAAATAGATTCCTATAGTCAAAGTATAGTGGAAGTGTAGAATCACTAGAGAGGCTACTTGGAAAAAGGAATCTGATATGAGGAAGTTGTATCCAGGCTTATTCTGGCTCATTCTGGTTTGAAAATATCGAGGATGGCATTTTTCTTAAGGTGGGTTGATTGTGAAACCCTTAAAATTTTTAATAAAAATTTCATAGAAATTCTTTTAGGGACTCTAAAAATTATAAAAAAAAAATTCATAAATTAGCTCATTTTATTTAAAATTTTTTAATGAAATTATTTTACAAAATTGACACTTGACTGTCTCAAAAATTCCACTTATACAAGCAAGTGCCAATTTCTTAAGAAACTTCAATAATGCCCAAAAATTATGAAAAGAATAGAATAATTAAAGCACTACATCATAAATATTCTAGTGAAGATGGTTTATGATTTAGAGCTATAATGACTCCTGAAATAATTATTGCTCTAGGTCAACAAAAAAAAATCTTAAAAATTTGAAGGGTTTCACAGCTTTCTTGTAACAAACTACTATCGTTTACTCTAATTTTAATAATTATCCTATTAAAATAAAGATGATAATTATGGAGTTTCTATCACTAAATAAAATATTAAAAATATTAAATATAATATTTAATTAAAGTATTTTGAATTGATGAATATAAATTATATATCTTTCCAAATGAAACTCTTAATTATTGATGTGATTCGAGCATATACATCCCTAGATCTCTATCGAGCTTGTAGGGATAAAAAGGATATATGCTAACCTCCCACAGGTATAGTACCTCCATAAGAATTTAGAATATTTTATATTATATATCTATACATACAAACATCCTATCTCAATATTCCCGATTATTCTTGCATTCCTCCGTCGAGGCTATATATCACACTATATTTCGACTATGCATATGGTCACTATATGCATTAAATTAAGAATAAGATAATATTGAAATTTTTTTAATATTTATAGAATAAGAGCCTTTATTAGTATTTAACATGCACTTTACATCATCAATTCAAAATAAGAGAATTAGTCAGGCATAGAATAAATAATAAGTAAACTCATTTTCATTAAACTCGTAGAAGAATAAAAATACTAGAGAGTTATATCACCATAAATGATACAAGTATTTCCTTTACACTCCTTCTCACTTAACTTATAGAGTTGCTTTAAAAAATATAAGCTAAATACTCCAAATGATTATATCTTATACATTCCTAGCCTCCCTTAGATTTTATTCTAAGAGGATACTAAAGAAGTACTCTAAAAAATATTATATTTTATATAAGTGATTGAACTCCCTTACAAATATAACATCAAAACCATTTATAGGACAACACAAAAAGGCATCTGGCATTATGGCGCTTGAAAAAGTGGCACCGCGATGCCCTTGAAGTGAATTAACATGTAGGCACTAAAACTTTTGCACCGCCACCGTGCTTACTGATGTGGATCAATTACTTAGTGAACAATCAAGTCTTTTCACTGATAGAATGTGACCCTTGGAAGTTACAACTACAATGTCATGGTATTGTTAACATTAGAGTATTGTGATGCCCAAGTGCAAAAAATAGCACCAAGGTGTGAGAAATTATGGCGTTGCAGCATTTAAAAATAGAGAATCTAGCACTGCCAAGCTTATTCTTAACTTCGCAATGATGGTAATGCTGTGGTGCCGGCTTTGGTAATACTGCAGTACTGGCAAACAGAGAATTAGTACTGTAATATCCAATTTTTTGAGCCTTGACAGTATTGAAGGTAGCGATGCGGTGTTGTTTCATTGGACGCCACGACGCTATAAGCTCTTCAAAATTTTCTGTCCTTTTTTAGTTTTTTCTATACAAATACAACTAAAATAACACATTTCACTGAAAAAAAAATATGTAAATACTACATAATTTACACTTATTAGTGAGCCTTATAAAACCCCTCATTAACGTCATTGAAGAGTTTTACGAGCTTCATTTTTGTCAATATAACGAAGTCATATTTGATAATAGGAGTGATGATGTAGAATATCATTTAATAAATCATCATATCACTCCCTCTTTTAAATTTTAGAAGCGAGCGAACAATCAAATGTGATTCATCAATGGTTAAGGTAGTTTATGAATACATATCACCAATCATTTTCATGATCAATAGATGAACTCAAAACTAAATTTTGGTTATAGGAATTTTATATTTTGTTTGAACGTAATTTTAAATATGTCTCAAATATGTAATTGAAAAAAAAAACTTTTGAATTAAGATTCAAATACAAACTAATTTTGTATAAATCTCATTATTTGATTGTAGGAATTCATAGCACAAGTGTGTTATGGATATTTAAAATCATAAAAGTTGGATGTATAATCGATTATTGCTTGGATGCAAGACTTTAACAGATAAATTATTGAATGGAGTGAATTTTTTCATCTAGGCAGGCCATTAATTATATTCCTTTATATCAAAGGGAAAGTTTCGTTATCCATGTTTCAAGCACCAAAATTAAGCCTACCTCATACCAGATGAGATTACTGTTGATTTATATTGTAGAGGATTCATGCCAGAATATTAGTATTGGACTTCATATGGTGAGTATGAGCCTAATTACTGTTAATTTAAGTATATTCCAAAAGTATATGCCTGATGAAAAACTCACTATTGTTGAGTTGTACAACCACATCCAAAAGCCCTAGGAAGACCAGCAGTGGGTGGACAAGCGAGCAAGGAGGGCCTACATAAGTATATAAGGTTATAATACTTATAAAAATATTATATGTGATGATTATATAATGATTAATCTTATATTATATTTTTTAGGATGAGTATACAAGGCTTCGAGAGAGTTAAGCTATAGTTGGCGAGGGATCCTTTAGAGATTCTATAGATATTTTTAACTATTGTACTTGGTCAAAGGCAATAGGCAGAATACAAAAGAAACAAGTTTATGGATTAGGCTCGTAGGTCTACGTATATGAGGGGCAGCTCTCTTGTGCCTCCAACTACTCTATAAATAGTCAGGAGAGTTTGTATAGCCAATAGGTGGCTAACTTGACAAGTAGACATGCACATGTAGATACTGGATGAGCTTTAGAGATTGAGAGAGCATATTAGTGAAAATCATCATGCACCTGCATCGGCCGAGCAGGAGAGTGAGGATATAGATTCTGCTTAGATTATCTTGGGTTTTTGATGCATTTGACTTTTTTTATGTATAAGACCTATGTTTATTGTAGCAATATTATATTAATATAGAATTATTAGATTGTGATTATTTATTTTAGCAGTTGGATTATGATTGTAGAATAAATTGTGTAATATATTTATTTTAGTAGTGTTGTTAGCAGTATTTGCTAAAATATTAACATTATTAACTACTACTTTAAAATTGCTTTGATTGTGATTGTTGAAAAGTTGAATAATTGATAAAATGTGCTATTTTTTTATTTATGCTATAAATTTTTGGCAGATTTGGAGCATACTTTTCACGATAAACAACTTATCTTTATCATTAATTACGATAGGAATTTTTATTATAATTTATGACAAATTTATGATGAAATTTTTGTCGCATATCTATTGCAACTTACGACAAAATTTTTTTTCATAAGTAACATGTAAAGTGCGGTGGATACAACCATCGTAAGATCGTAGTAAATTACGGTGGTATTTCCACCATAAATTCGTCGTTATTTACGACGACACTAATATGAGCATGTCATTTTTTAGAGTTTAAATCTGTCATAAATCTACCATAAATTTCCATAAAATATTTGCGACGAATTATGTCAAATGCAAATATTTTTTTGATGTGGCTTTTAGCATCAGGATATAATCCACCAGAAAGCTTATTTAGCGACGGATTTGGCTTATTTTACGGTGAATTTTTCTGCCAGAAATTGCTTACTTTCCTGTAGTGTATGATACCTAAATATTCTAGAACATGTGTTAGCTTAGATGGACACTTGGCTCGCTTCGGGTGGCTAAAAAATGATTCAACTTGAGCCCCATGTGTGCTCAACTCACATAAATCGGCAAAGACACTCCATCATATTCAATCCAATCAATCCCAAACACTTGCTAGCATCCTATTGGTTTGTTTCTAGTTGTCCCTAGCACCCCTAACATCCCGTGATGATCAGATTCCAGGTATGCTTTTAAAAAGTTATAAATTTGATGACCCAAGATCAAATTTAGAAGAATTATATCTCTTTACTCTTTATTATCATTTTTAATTAATTTACCATGAGATCTAACTAATTACATAAATAAGGGAAAATAAAAATAGCAGAGAACATAGTTAAATTTTTATTTATCAAATAGACACATCAATTGAAAAACTCAAAAGAACGTGTATAATAATCATGATAGCCAACCCAAATAGCCCAACATTACAAATGCATCACGAAGTAAAACAAAAAAGATGCAACATATACAGGAAGAAGGCTACCTAGATCAACTTCACTCCACCAATTCTTTATCTTTACCTAAAAAATATGTAATTAACCACATATTGAGAACACAGCCTAACAAGTAACTAATATCTATAATTGAAATCAATGCTCAAAAAGAAATAGTATGCATGAAAGAAATTATATTTATAATAATGTAATCATATAACTAGTCATGTACATCATCAATATCATATGCTCTTATATCAATTCTATCAGTATTATCATATAGATATCACTCATATCCTAATATGACATGTGAATCAATTTGATCATATATCATATATTCATATCTATATCCTTTAGTCAGTCACACAATCAAAATCATATATTATGTGTCATTAGCCTTACCAAGCATCAATCAATGATCTTATCCACTATCGATCATATATGTCATCTATCATCAATTATATTTATCAATTGTCATATCTATCATCTATCTTATCTATCCTAGATCATATCTATCATTTTTCTTGTCTATTATCTATTTATCAATAAAGAGTCATCACTCCTGCTCGTCGATGTAATTCAGTTAATTAGTTACACCCTAACATCAATAACCTTTTATTTTAAGAAAATCTTATTGGCCCACCCTCATGTATAAGGTAAATGAAATATGACTCCAATCAATGCTCAATCATAAGTGTCAATCCCATCTATCCATCAATCATTGTCAATAGTCTCCACTCATCAGTCAGCAGTCTCACATCAGCCATCAGTCCTCTCAATTATATTAATATTAATTTCCATATACATCAATTCATACATTTTATATACATTAATTCATTCATTTTATTTGTTCTTATACATATATCACATCCTACATATGCAAATCCTATACATGTCACATATATAATTATCAAAACATGCAAATCTATACATCATACTCATCAATGTGCATGTATTATGCCAATATGCATGTTATGTTAAATTAACAATAATCATATGCATATCATATATCTCATATTCTAGTTTAGTGCATTAGCACCTAATCATTTTGTAGCCAATATTTTCCTACTTATTTCAGTTAAAATGTGATATCAATCAAATCACTCAGCAAAACTTTAATATAAGCCAGTCAAAATATTCACAATGATGATATCTATCATGCGCATACCAAAACCTATACAGTGAAAGTTCACTATAACATAAGATGTTGTATTTTTTTACCATATTTAAGAGAGAGAATTATATACTAAACTCAAAATATTGAAAATAGAAGTAGAGAAGATGTCACTTACAATAATCAAAAATTTTTTGTAGCAAGAGCAACCAACAAAAAAAAGCCTCAGAAGATCTTCTTTCTCTTCTCTCTCTCCTCTCCTCTCTCCCTTCTATCTACCTTCTCTTCTCTTCTTCCTGGACTCCTTCCCCAGCAAGGAAAAAAATGAGAGGGAATGGATGATGATATTTAATTAAAAATATTAAAAAAAAATCATTTTAGTTACTGGCTTAATTTGTGATGCCCAAGACATAGCACTGATGCATTGCATGTCACCCTCAAAGTTATTATTGAACAGAGCCTTCAATGCTGCATCGACGGTTTCTACGTCGCAACACTCTTTAGTGTTGCTATACTGCATGTAGAATTTTTAAATTCTTTTTATGAAATTCAAGGTTATGTTGGTGTTTGAAAAAGTGATTTGCCTTATAGGGTGCAAAACAAATCTAAATTAAATTTCTTTGGGGAGATTGTAATTTAAGTTTAAATTTTAATTCTGGAGTCGAACAGGACATTAGGGATAATATACCACCTCAGAAGGCCAAAATAAAGTCTCCTGACGGGTTCAGATCCAGAATTATAGATTTTCTCTTGAATGTCGTAGCCTGATTTAAGGGAGAACCACATATGGCCCCAAATGGTCTAAATGAAATTCAGTCAAATATTCGACTACAATAATCAGGAGAAATGATCATTAATTTAATATTCAAATTGATGTTAACACATGATATATCTCCCTGAAGAAAGAAGATATCATCAGTTAGCAATTATTCGATTATGATAATGATGATCATTATAAATTTGATTTCTTAAAAGAAATATTAATCAAGTTTTAAAAAATTGACATGGGTTCTAAATCTCCTATGAGCGTAAACCTTCATAGCTAATTACATCATAAGAAACCAAAGTCTCCAATGAAAACTCTTGATTAAAATAATGGCAGAAATTTTATTTAGAGATTTCAAGGAGTGAATATCAAAGGAGGTGAAACTGGAATTTCAAGTGGGATTGGAGCAAGATTGAGCACTTATTTTTAGAGTCAAAGGAAGAAATGTATGATACACTTTGGGATTTTGAAATGATTCAGAAGTATCCCAACCTAATCTAAATGTTGGGCTTTAAATTTTAGATTGAGAGCGACTTTAGTTTAAGTTTAATTAATTATTAAAAATTTAGAATTATATTCTCAGAGGTTTGTTCTTATGATTCAGAATCTGCTCCAAATCCTAAATCTAAATTGGGCACCGAATGACGGTGGCATGAGCCTAACTAATGCAGTGCAAAATCTAGACTTACCCCGGCCTGGATTAGGGATCCAGCTAACCACCTAATCGATTTTAAATCCATGAGTCTGGTCATATTATGAAAGAGTGGTTGGAATATTTTTATTAAAGTTTTTTAGAGTTAGTACTGACATCTAGATCTTATCCTAATAGGTCCCTTGACTTATGTAGGGTGAAAATGCTAAAATGAAATGCAATTAGGCTTTAAACTCTTTTAAATACGTTTCTAATGTAATGCATATTGATCGACTCGATTAAATGCATAAATTTAAAATGAAGCATTTTAAAAAGGCTTAAAAATAGATTTTATTCTAGAGATTGCACAGATTTCTCTTAATAGATCTACACCCTTATAGGCCAGGTGGACTGCCAAAACCCACAAGCGGGGAGGTGCCTAATAAAAGGAAAGAAGAATGCATAAAAAATGCTTATGCAAACTCCTGATGGTCCCGGGCTTACTTCTTAGAAGCGTTAGAGTTTCTATGTTATCTAAAATTTTTATTGAAATTTTGAGTAGAAAAAGTTTTATCGTGCCCTCACGAGCCTCCGTGTATCTAGGCTAAAATAAAAGTGGCACACAAACGTCAAAAAACTAAGAAAAGTAGGCAAAATTCTATATGTAAGCAAAGTAAATCAAACATCAATAAATATAATTATTTCCTTAAAATAATTTCATAGGCAAATGCCCCATTTATTACAACCCAGCATTACATAAATTAAAAGTGGTCGGGTGCCACTAAACATAAACCCGGATTTTAATCTTAGGACAGACGCAAGTAGACTTTGAGTGGGATACTCTGTTATCTTCAGTTCTTCATCATTCTTCTCTTTTGGCTCCTTGGATCCGTCATACTTGCATACCCAAATGGAAAAGAAAACTCTACCCCCAAGGGGGGAGGTTATTCTTCCCATTTTGGGTGGTGGAGTTATCCAAATTTGGGCTTCCAAATGGAAAAGAACTATCCCCCTAAGGGGTATCTTTTTCTCTTTGGAATCCAACTTTGGATACATGTATCCCAACTCAAAGATACTTTCACAACTCAATACTTAATCAAATTACGTTGGTATAAAATAAGAAAAATCTAGACTCTCCTACTGGGTTATCCTAAGCATTTAAATATAAAATAATCCCAGACAATTATATAATGATATTAAAGTACTCAATCCGGTCACACTTGGTTATGCTCTTATTTATTTTGGGGCTAAGTGTTTGATTGAAAAATATTGTTTTAAAAAAGGGTTTAATTTTCTTTGGGAAATATTAGATTTCTGGAATTTTAATTTTATAATCGAACAGTTATCATGAATGATATATCACCTCGGAAGGTGAATATATCGTTCCCTAATAGGTTCCGATTATAAATCTTTGAATTTATCTGATTATCATAGTCAAACTCAAGGAGAAACAAACATATGATCTTGAAGAATCAAAATGGTGTTTAATCTAATATTTAACTACAATAATCTAGTAAAGAGATCATTAATTTTATAATCAAAGTTACAATAATAGTATGATATATCTTTCCAAAGAAAGAGGATATCGTCTGTTATCGATCATTTGAAAATGATGATAATGATCGTTGACTTTTGAATTTCCCAAAGAAAATTAATTGAAATTTTGAAAACCTGGTCTGGATTTCTAAATCTCCTACGAGCGCAAGCCCTCATAGTTAATTACATCGCAGGAAACCAGAAATTTCCTACGAAAACTCTTGATTAAAATAGCGATACGAATTTTATTAAAGATTTCAACGTTTGATATCAAAGGAGGTAGGGACTGGAATTTTCAATCGGGAATGGTTCAATGTTGAACACTTATTTTTGGAGTCAAAGAAAGAAGGGTAGGAGGTGTTTTGAGATTCTGAATTACTTCCGAGACACCTCAACTTATCCTAAGTGTTGGGCTTGAATTAGATTGAAAGGGATTTAATGTTTGAGTGATCAATTTTATTAGAAAATGGGAATTAGATTCCCGAAAGTTGAGGTCTTAAGATTGAACATCTGCCTTATATCCTAAGTCTAAAGTTGGGTACTGAAAATCAGTGACCCGAAACCTAGCTAATGCAATGCAATCTGGACTTACTCCGGCCTGGATTGGGGAGCCAGCTAAACCACCTAAGAGCTTTAAAACCATGTTGTCCGGTCTATTATGCAAGAGTGGTAGAAATATTGATTAAGATTGGTTTAAAGAATTGGGGTCGACATCTAGAGCAGATCCTAATTAGCCCCTTAACACTTGTTGGGATAAATGCTTAAGCTAAAAATATAATTAAGATTTAGACTCAAATTTAATTTGTATCTAATGCAATGCATGCTAGTTGACTCGATTAAATGCTTGAAATCAGAATGAAGCAGTTTAAAAATTAGGCTTAAAAAATAGGTTTTATCCTAGAGATTGCACAACATCTCCTTGGACAAAACTGCACACTAATAGGTCAGGTGGTCTGCCAAAACCCACAGGCGGGGAGGTGCCTAACACGGATGAGAAAAGTCAATATGAATGCATGAAAAACCCCCGGCGAGTCTGGGCTTACTTCTTAAAAGTGTTAGAGTTACTATATGAGCCTAAAGTTTTTAAATTTTGTTTAAGTAGAAATAGTTTATGACCGTACCCTCACTAGCCTCCGATCGAATTCCAGGCTAAAACAAAATCGACATGCAATAATCGCCAAAAAAACTATGAAAAGCAGGCAAGTCCTTAATCACAATCAACATCAGGTAATCAAATCAATTAAATAATTAAATCAATTAAATAAGTACTCAAACTGAAAGTCCATGTGGCAAGTGCCACTTAATTATACAACCCAAGGTCTGCAGGAAAGTAAAGTGGCCGGGTACCACTGACTACAACCCGGATTCTACTCCTAAGACTCAAGTGATTTTGAGATTTGAGATTCTTCTCGTTCTTCACTTCTTTGTCTTCTTGGAACTCCCTGGATCGTTGGGTCCGGATATCCAAGTGAAAAGAAAACTCCCTCTTAAAAGAGGTGTCACCTTTCCTCCTTGGATACTTTGAAAGTCACCCAATTTGGACCTCCAAATGGAGAGGAGCTCTCCCCTAAGGGATGTTCCTTCCTCTTTGGATTCCTAAATTGGATATTTAATATCTCAATCTCAAAGCACTTAATACAATTTACAACTCAAATTCTTATCAAATTATGTTGATTAAAATTAAAAATCTAGACTCGATCCTGCAATGTTATCCTAATAATCAGCAGTTTATATTTGACATCCACAGCAATTATAATCAATCTCAAGCAGTTAATATTTAAAATATAAAGAGAGCTCAATCACAGCCACACTTGGCCATGCTCTTTAAATATTAAAGGGGGACTTAAGCATTCTGGAGCGCTTGTAGAAAATAACATTAATTTAAAGCTTAATTATTTGATTGCCCCCTTTAATTTTAAATGCCCTCTGTGAGCATGGCCACCTGCATAAGATTGAGTTAGTATAAATCATCCCTAGCCTAGGGGTAGATCTAACGCATAATCAATCATATCACAGAGTACAGTAAATAAATAGACAATCACAGCAATTCTACTACTAGCAAACAGCATGCAGTGAAAACTTGAAAACCCGGCACACAACAAAAAAAATAAACACCAGCCTAGCCTAAGACTAGAGTTGGTTGTCCTAGCAAACCATCTAAAGTGTGTGAGGTAGGCTGTGTGGTTTTGATATGTCCTAGATGGGATAATTTGATTGAAGTTGTTTTAAAGTTCTAGTTGGTTGAAAGGCTTGAGGGTATTTTAATTAAAATTTAAATCTTAATGATTTGAATTTGATTTTAAATTTGATTCAATTATTTGTTGGATACCACCTTTGTTGCACACCGAGGCCATGAAGTTTATTTCACCTTCCTTGGGGCTAATTTAATAGCCTCGTAGGCCTGGGTTACCCAGTGGTACCCGGTATGATTAAATGATTTGAGTTTGATTAATATTTAAAGATTAATTAATTTTTAATTAAGGTTGGTTGGTTGCTGGTTTTAGAGTTAAGTTGATATTTTCTGGAGTTTTTGAAGATTTATTGAATTTTGGGATTTTCTGAATTATTTTAATGATTTAATTCAAGGGTCAAAATTTGACTTTTTGATTTAAAGAGTTTTTTGAAATATTAATATTTTATTAAAATACTAGACCTTAATACAATCAGTTAGACAGTAAGTACACTGAAATTGGATTTTTCTAGATTTTATTATGAAGGCTTGAAGTTTTGACTTGAATTTGAACTAGGTTTGACCAAAAGTTGACTTTTTCAAATTTGTTTGATTTCTGGAAACTTAACATTTTTAATAAATATTAGACCTTAAGATGAGTCAAATGCCTTTGAGTTTGCTCAATTTGGAGTTCGTTTGAATTCGTTATGAATTTTTGAAGTTTTGAGTATTTATTGAATTTTTAAAATTAGTTTAATTAAAGCCCTTTTTATGGTTTGAATCCAAATGACTTCCAAACTCCTTGAAATAAACTCCAAAGGTCAGGAATGACCTAGAGAGTGATCTTCAAGTGTTTGGAAAAATTTTGGAATTTTTTAATTATTTTTTTATTAAATATTGAATTTTACTTAAAATTAAATGAAGCTTGATTTTAAAGTCCAGTTAAAGGGTTTTATTTTTTATTAATTAAGGGTTCAATTCTGGTCAGTTTGAGATATTATATGCAATTTTTGGATTTAAACTTGATTTATTACAATTTCTGGAAGGTTTTAAGGCTTAATTAAGGTTCAAATTTGATTAAATTAATTAAGGGGCTTAATGACTTCAAAATCCAGTGGAAAATTTTTTTAGGGCTGAGAGTGTCACTATGTTCAAATGGTTTGAGTTTTAAGTCAATAGGAGATCAATCCTAATTATTGGAAATATTCTAAGTTTTCTACTCAATGTCCTTAATTATTGTCCTTAACGATGTGATTAAGTTTAATAAGCTTTAATCAAAGTTCAACTAACGCTTGACAAATGCATAGGTAAACACACATATAATCATTACAATCATATTCTAGAACTAGGAGAGCCCTAAGTGTGTGTGTGCACCTATGCATGCAAAAGATTAAGATAACTCAAATAATTAATAAATTTATTAGTGAATAATTAGGATAATTATTCACTAATCCTCCCCATTAAGTCTCTTCATTCAATCCCATTCTATGCTTAAGATTTCGATGGATCTCTCAAGACATATAGTTTTAAAGTATGTTTTAAAATATATTTTAAAAAAAATATATATAAATAAATTATATATATATATATATATATATATAAGTATAAGCTTATATACATAAATGTAAATTTCAAAATAAGATAACTAAAAAAAAATATATCATTAACATTATTTAAAAAAAATATCAATGAGAGATCCTCAGGTTTGTTTAAAAATAAATTTTTAACTTTGAAAATAATTAATATAACATTTAACGAAATATTAGTTAAATATTGAAAATATTTATTTAATTCAAATTATTTAATAAAAATATTTAAATTAAAAACATAATTTTAAAATAAAATATTCCAAGTATTTTATTTGAAATTTGAAAACATTTGAAATAACAAATTACATTTTAAAAGATATCTTGATTATTTTTAATTAAATATTAATGTAAAATAATTAATATTTAATTGTAAAAAGAAATTCAAAATATGTTTAAGATTTTAAATTAAAAATAATTTTAAATTAAAGAATTAAGTTTTCTGAAAATATTCATGTAAAATATTAATAAAAAAAATTATAATTTTAATATTTTTTAGAAATTATTTTAAGTTTTGAGAGTATTTAAAAAAGAAACAAATCCTTTTAATATCCGATGGCGGCTGAAATGCCACGTGGCGCGTTCTTATTCGCTGGGCAGAACCGCGGTAATGATTGCCGGCGGCGGCGCATTAAATGCCAATGATTGCGCCGCCGGCAATCATAGGCATTTAATACGCGGGTCCACGCGTTTTCCATAATCTGCGTCAGCACAGAGGAGGAACCGTTGGATTGCCCGTGGTATTGAACGGATGGTTCAGATCTCGCCACATCGAGATCTGAACGACCGCGTAGAGCGCGCAGTTTAAAGGGGCCGCAGAAAAGCTCAATCAAAGCCGTTGATCTTAAGATCAACGGCTCAGGGAAAATTCAGTTCATGAATCAGCCGAGCGAGCCCTAGAACCAGTTATTTGGCTTGTTCTTTAAAAATACTTAATGATTTGATTTGAAATTTTAAACACAGAATCCACAGATGAAGAGCATCAGTGGGGAATCAATTTAAAAGTTTAAAATGCTCTTAAAAGAATATTAATTAAGCCTAAGTGTTTCAATCTAGGGTTGAGCTTTTTACCTTATCCACACGGTGGATTCAGAGTTCTTTGGCTTTCTGAACTTGTTGATTGTCCACGCAACTTTTCCCTCTTGAAGCCACGGTCTGATAAGCTACGGGTCAATGGGAAGTTGAGTTGGATGAATTCCACCCTTAGCTAGCCAGAGATCTCGCCGTTGGTGGCTTTGACCGGTCGAATTTGAGTTGGAAAATATGGAAGAGGTTCTTGAATGCTCAAACGAAAAGAGTTTGGGACTTGAGAGGGCTTAGGTAGAGAGAGAGTGTCAAATTCAAGAATGAGACTCTAAGTGAGGCTTTGCCCTATTCAGACCTCTCCAAGCCAAATGGATGGCTAGGATCAACTGGATGGCCTTCTGGGATGTTGCCAGGTGTGTTGGAGTGATTAGGAGCATGTGGGAGAGGACAAGGCAAGGACATGAGGTGTAAAGGGGTTGTCCTTGCCTAACCATCTTGGGACCATGTGCACTGGATTAATCTCTAATCCAGGACTGCATCTCAGCTTAGGAACATTCCAGAGAATGTTTAGAGCTGCTGGAGTACCCAAAAGTGGATGGCATTAGCTTAAACATAGATATTTAATTATTTAGAGCCAAATAAGCCATTTGTTGACTGAGTTGACTAGTCAACCAGTCAACTTGACTGATGAGGTGGCATGGAGGAAACCTTAAGAGCTGGTTGGGTTGATTCAAAGGGGATGGAGGCTTAAGGATTGGGATTTGAATGGGAATAAGGGAATTTGAGGAGATTTGACCAAGTCCTAATGGGTTGACTTGGTCAAATCAACCATGATTTGACTCATGATATGCTTAAATGTGTTTGAATCATAGATTGGGATAAGATTGAGGGTTTAAACGGTTTGTTTGAATGGGATAGCTTGATTTGACCTAAGGTAGGAGAGATTGATCAAGTCTAATGTGTTGACTTGGTCAAACTCAAAGTGATTTGACTTTAAAAGGATTTGAAAATATTTGAATCATAATTTGAGGTGAGTTTGAGAGATTTGGATGCATATAAGGTTTGATTCAAAGTGGAGAAGCTTAAGGGCTTGAACTGGTCAACCTAGGTTGACTTGGTCAACCAGGTTGACCTATGGACAGGTATTGAGTTCAACAGGTTTGAAATGATGAATGAGGTCTGATGGAAGTGGTTTCAAGGTCTGGAATGGCCATCTAGATCAAATGACCTATTTAGGTCTTAAAGGGCTTAATGGGTCAACTGGGTTGACTTGATCAACCAAGTTGACCCAGGGTCAGGGATTGGGCCCAACCAGTTTAGATTGACATTCTAAGTCTACTGGTGGTGGTCTCAAAGTTTAGGAAAGTCATTTGGTCAAAATGACCTGTTTGTGCCCTTAATGGGCCTCTTAGGTCAACCCTGATTGACTTGGTCAACCAGGTGGGTCCAGGGCCTGGAAAAGGGCTCAACAGATTTGGTTTGATATTTGGAGACCAATGGAGGTGGTCCCAAGGTCTGAGGAGGTCATTTGGTCAAAATGACCTATTTTGACCCTAAAGGGCCTGTTTGGTCAACCTGGTTGACTTGGTCAATCAGATTGACCCAGGGGCTGAATTTGGGTCTAACAGGTTGGTTTTGATATTTAAAAATTGTTGGAAGTGGTTCCAAGCAATTTGGAGGTCATTTGGTTTGAAAAGTGCATTTGGACCCCAAAAGGGTATTTTGGTCATTTTGACCCCTGGTCAAGTAGGGGTCAAATTGAGTCCAAAAAAATATAGTTTATTGCTCAATGGATCATAATCAAGGGTCTGGAAGTGATTTGAGGGTTTGGAGAAGGCTCCAAGGTCAGGATTCACTGGGTGGCAGGTCCAGTGGCATAGACTGTAAATATTTGAAGGTTTTACAGCCTTTGGATTTCAATTCAGTTTCTGGGGTTAGAGACCTCAAAATGAGCTCAAATTTGAAAGGTTTCCTCCAAAGACATGTCACATCAGTGTGGAACTGATAAACCCTGAATCAGAGGTCATTTGATAGGGTTTTGAAGTGTTCAAAGATTCATTGAAAAAGGCTTTCAGGACTTAGACCTTTGGCCTTTGAAATTGAGTCTGGAAATCTGGTTTTGAGTTGGATTTTGAGTTTGAATGATAGGATTTGAACTATCTAAATCATTTAAAATCATTTGGGTGATTGTAGATGATTAGATAGGATTAAAGTCAGGTCAGAGGCTGTGATAGCTAAATCTGGGTTGTTTAAAGGTCAGGATTGGTCAGGGATTTGAATGGACTTGAACTCTGGATTGATTTGAGTCTTGAATAGATTGATTTAAAATCTGGGTTGGTCTGGAGTTTGAATAGATTTGAGATCTGGATAGATCTAAGATCTTAGAAGAATCCTTAGACCTAGATTAATCTAGAATCTGGGTAGATCTAGAATATGGGTAGATCCTAGGATTTAAAGTCTGGAAGAATCCCAGGATCTAGAATAGATCTTGGGGGGTATAGAATCTAGGAAACATCCTAAAGCTTTGGATCTAGGAAAATCCTAAGATCTAGAAGAATCCTAGGATCTAGGTTCTAGAAGAATCCTAAGGTCTAGAAGGATCTAGAGGAATCCTAGGGTCTAGAATAGATCCTAAGATCTAAGAAGATCATATGATCTAGAGTCTGGCAGAATCCTAGGGTCTAGAATAGATCCTAAGATCTAAGAAGATCATATGATCTAGAGTTTGGCAAAATCCTAGGGTCTAGAATAGATCCTAGGGTTTGAAGTCTAGGAGGATCCTAGAGTCTAGGTTAGTCTGAAGTTTGCTTGAGTTGAGTTTTAAAATTAATATGGGATTAAATCAATTTGAGTCTGGATTGATTTTTAAAGCCTGGATTGATCTAAGATTAGCTTGATCCTAGGGTCAAGATTGATCTTAAGGATTGGAAAGATCCTAAGGTCTGGATTGGTCTTACTGACCTTATAGAAAAATGAGGTCAACACTAAGCAAGCTAAAGCACCTCTAGCATTTATAATAATAATTATTTTTTAGCCCCCTTTTATTGCCCTACACGAGCACGACCACCTGTAAAAAACTCAGAGAGCAACCTGATAAATCTAAACCTAAAAGTAAACTATCACCCATCATATCATCAATCTACAGAATGCAATAAAAGTAAATAAACATTCACATCAAATATTTTAATCATAACATGCAATAAAATCTCAAAAAATCTGGCACACAGAAGTAAAATAAACATCGGCTAGGCCTACACTAGAGCTGGTTGTCCTAACAAATCATCTAAAGTGTGTGTAAAAGGTCATATGGCTGGGGTAGGTCCTAAGCTGGGTAGTTTGTTAAAGTTTTCTAATATTCAGGTTTGTCAAAGGTCAAAGGGAAAAAGTATGTTTGAGGTTAAGTGTTAATGTTTTAAAGTTTCGCTCAAGTTATCTTTTAAGGGTTGTTTGATTGGATAAATTTAATTACTTAATGATTAGAGGGTTAATAAATTTTAATTAACTTAATTAGTGGTTGATTTTAAAATTCAAGTTGATTTATATTTTTCATCAACCGGTTTGTGGCATTGTGCCACCAGACTCGAGGAACCAAGTCTCCTTAGGATACGTAGTCCCGCAGCCCGGAGTAGTTCATCCTAAAAATCTTGTTGATATAGTTAAATTAAGGATTTTAGTTTGGTTAAATAATTATAAATTATTTAATTTGAGATTTTACACTCCATTAAATCTATTTGTGGTGTTGTGCAACTAGGCTCGAGGAACTAGGCCTCCTTAAGACACGTAGCTCTGTAGCCCAGAGTAGTTCGTCCTAAAAACTTCATCTCTGGAGTGTTTGTAGTGTATTAAAACATTGGTTAAGTAGTTTTATTAATCAAGTTAAAGTTTTCTAGAATTTTAGCAAATTATTGGATTTTTGGAATTATTCAAAATTATTTAGTAGCATTAATTAAAGGGTCAAAGAGTTGACTTTTTAAATTAGAGTTGATTTTGAAGGTTTCAAATTTTTAACAAAATTAGATCTAATGATGAGTAATTAGAGTATTAGTTTACTTAATTTAGAGTTTTTTATAAAAAGCTATGATTTTTTTAAGTTTGGACTTATATTTAAACTACGATTGATCGTAAGTTGACTTTTTGACTTTGACTTGATTTTGGAAGTTTGACATTTTTAAAAAATATTAAATTTTAATTAGAATTGAATGGTTTTGAATTTGATTAAATTGGATTTTTTTGGAATTAATTATAATTTTTCAAAGTTAGGGTATTTTTTGAATTTTTAAAATTGCCTTAATTAAGGAGATCTTGAGATTTTGATCCAAATTAGTCCCGAACTTCTTGGAATCACTCCCAAAGGTTAGAAATGGGCTAAGGGGATGTTTCCAAGGATTTAGGAATTTTTTTAAATTTTAAATATTTTTAATTAATTAATTAAATTAATTATCTATTTTTCTTAAAAAATTAAATTAATATTAAATTGGGGGTCTAATTATAGGGCTTTTATTATTTCTGGATTGATGGTATAATTATGAACATTTTGACATTTTATTTATAATTTTTGGATTTTATTTGAATTAATTATGAGTTTTTAAAAATTTAGGCCTAATTAAGGGTTAACTTAGGATTAATTAGATTCTAAGCTTAATGATTTATAAAATTAGCAGGCTTCTAGCCTAGGATGGATAGTGTCACTATGTTCAAATGTTATAAGTCTTACTCCTAATGAATACCTAGCCAAGGTCCTATGATTTCCCTAAAGTTACTAAAGCTTTATCCTTAATTTTTGGTCCTAGAATGTCACTAAGTTGGGTGTGCTCAAATCAATGTCACTCTAACCTTTAACACATACATATATGCATACACAATCACAAATAATTCCTAAATCTAGGAAAGCCTAAGCTAAGTGCAAGTGTGTGCCCTATACATGCAAGGAATAAAGACAATTAACATAAACAATATTTTGATTAGTGAAAAGTTGGAACACAACATTCACTAATTCTTCTCGATGATTCCTATTAATGTAAATTCAAACTATGTTTAAAATTTCAAGGGATTACTCTAATTTTAGAACTAATTTTAATATATAGAAAATAGCTTGATTTTGGAAAATCTAGAAAATTTAAAGTAGTTCAAAATAATTTGAACAAAGCTCAAAAATAGCTTTAAAATAGTTTCAAAAAAATTTTACAAATGTTTTTAATATTTTAAGATGATTGAAAAATAGAGGCTTTTAAATTTTTGAAAATTATTTGAGTTAAATATTTATTAAACATTAATTAAATACTAAAGTTTTATAAGTAATCTAAATTATTTGAAATATTTAAGATATTTAAAATAAATTTTAAATTTTAAAATAATTAAATTAAGTTATCTGATTTTAATAAAATAATATTAAATTTTCAACATTTTGAATCTATTTAAGTTAAATAAAATGTTTAATTAATTATTAAAGAGATTAAATAATTAAAATTAATTAAATATTCCTTAAATTAATTTTAATGTCAAATTGAGATATTTTAAAATAATTTTTTGATTGCCTAAAGTATTTTAAAATAAAACTTTTAATTCTGGAAATATTAATATAATATTTAATTAAATATTAAATATTGAAATAATTGAATAATTAGAATCATTTAAAATAAATTATGATCTTGATTATAAAATTAATTTCAAATTAAAAATATATAATTTTCTAAAATTTTAAGGTATTATATGTATTTGAATGATTTAAATTGAATTTGTTTTGAATTTTTAAATTTTATATTAATTAAAGTATTTAAATGAATTTAAAATTAATTAATATTTAAAATAACTCTTAAATTAAATAAAATAAGTTCTTAAATATCTTTTGAAATTCTAAATAATTTAAAATAATTTTCTTTGAATTTATCAAAATTATTTCAATTTAGTTTAATTGAGTATTAACTAAATATTTAAATGTTTAAATATTTTAAAATTCCTTAAAATATATAATATATCTTAAATTAAATTTAATTTATGATTAAATATTTAAAAATAATTCTCTAATTTTTTAAATATTTGAAAAATAAAAAAATTTAAATACTTGAAGATATTTAAATTAATATTAATTAGATTTTTAATATATTAAAACATTTTAAAATAATTAAATAAAACATCTTAAATTAGATTAAATTTTAACTTAAATAAATTTTTTTGAAATGAATATACTTTAAATATTTATCTAAAATATTTAAATATATTTTAAAATAAAATTTTAAATATTATTAAATATTTTAATCATTTTTTAATTAAATATTAATTTAAACAAACTTAATATTTAATATTTAAAATATATTTAGTATTTGAAATTAGTTTTAATTTTATTTAAAAGGTATTTTAATTATGAAAATTTTGATATAAAATACATATTTTTATGACTTAAAATAAATTTTTAATGATTTTTTTAAGTTTCTATAATTAAATAACATTTAAAAAGTAATTTATATTAATTAAAATTAACCAACGTATGTGAAGATAACGGCGGGCCACTTATCTTAAAAATTTAAGTTTCTGCAATCCATCGCGTCTGATCGATCCCGCAGTGATGGAGAAGCTACGTGGTGTTCTCTCACACGTTGGATTGAAACCGCATTAATGGGGGGTATTGATTGCCAATGATTACACAGTGTCATGGCATCGCGGGCCACTTATCCGAGTCAGCATACCCTCTGCGCCACCTGATCTTCTGTGGTTTTGAACAAACGGCTCAGATCAAGCCAAATGAAGATCTGGGCGAACCGCGAATATACACGGTCGGAGCGAAGCACAATATAATGAAATCTCAGCCGTTGATCATAAAATCAATGGATGATATTTCATACACCTGAGCTAGACTATGAAAACGTCCTAGACTTAGAAAAATGCCTCGTTCTCTCAATCAAATTGGTCAATCATCATAAAAAATTAAACACAGCTAGAGTTAATGAACATAATCATTGGGGAACTAGTTTGAGCATTTGAAAAGCACCTAATGAAAAGCTATTTAGCCTAGTGTATCCTAAGCTAGGGTTAGAGATTTTACCCAAAATATATGATGGATTTGAGTAATCTTGGGCTCTCTGAGCTTGTAAATTATCCACGTATAAGTTCCTAGTTGAAGCTGCAATCTGAAATGCACCGAATCGACTTAATGGAGCTTTGGATGGACTTGGCTTGAGTTCGCTGGAAATCTTGTCGCCGGCGAGGTTTTAACGGTGGATTTTGAGTGGGGAATGTATGGGAGGTTCAGGAGAGCCCAAACGAACAGAGTGTTTGGCTAGAGGAGCTTTTTGGAAGTGAGAGAGGGCTTGGATTGGAATGAGGCTCTTTTTAGAGGGTTTGCCCCATTCAAACCACTTGGAGGTGGATGGACTGCTCTGGTAGATCAAAGACCCTCCCTGGATCATTGGTAGGTGTCTCAAACCGTTGGGTGGCAGAGGGAAAGGCTGGGTTTGCCTCACTCTCATTGGTTGCTTTAGGCTTGAGGGAGGGGACCACTTGTCACTTAAGGCTAAACTAGTCCTTGGGCTCAGTTTAGAGAACTACAAGAGAGCTTTAGCTCTAATTTTGGATTAAACCTAGCAGCCAAAACCAGAGACAAAGGGGTTAGCATGTGAGTTTGACCATTTGGGAAGGTTTGAGTGCTTATTGACCAATTTGACTGGACTGCCTGGCTGGCATAGGAGGGAGATATTGAGCTAGTTGTACTGGTTTGGAGAGGGTCTAATGCTTAAGGGTTGGAATTGAAAAGCATAGAAGATAGTTTGACCAAGTAATGTGAGTTGACTTGGTCAACTCCACTTAGATTTGGTTGACCAAAGACTAAGACAAGCTTAGGCTATGATTAGGAGTTGATTTGAGGGATTAATATGGATTGAATAGGTTGAATGGATTGGATTGACCCATTTAACCCTTAAGGGGTTATTGAGTCAACCTAGGTTGACCTAGGACCTTGGTTTGAGCTCAATGGATTGGGTTTGAACTTCAAAGTATAGGAGAAATGTTTTGTGGGGTCAAAAGGGTTTAAATTGTCAAAGTGACTATTTAGGCTATTAAATGGGTCATTGGGTCAACCAGGTTGACCTAACGGTTGGGTCTGGGCAGGTTTGTAATGACATTTTGAGTCTGTTGGAGGTGGTCGCAGGGTCCGGAGAGGTCAATTCAGTCAAATTGACTATTTGAATCCTAAAGGGGCCACTTGGTCAACCTAGGTTGACTTGGTCAACCAGGTTGACTCAAGGCTTGAGTTTAGGTCCAACAGGTTTAGTTTGATATTTGGATACCAACGGAGGTAGTCCCAAGGACTGGGGAGGTCATTAGGTTCAAAATAATCTATTGGCCCCTTAAAGGGTGTTTTGGTCAACCATAGTTAACTTAGTCAACCAGGTCAAACCAAAACTTGAGTTTGGATCCAATGGATCCCAAATAATATTTTAAATTCATTGGATGAGGTTTCAAGGGTTGAAGGGCTTGAACTATGTTAAGTTTTAGCCAAAAGTCCAAAATTTTCCTTAAAGGGCATTTTGGTCATTTTGACCTCTAGTCAACTCTGGGTCAAATTGAACCTTGAAAAATGCAGCTTACTGGTAAACATACCATAACAAAGGTTATGACCATGGTCAAGGGTCCTGGGAAAAACCCCAGGGTCAAAATCAACAAAGGGATTGGTCTAATGGCATAAGTCGTAAATATTCGAAGGTTTTGCAGTCTTTTGAAAATCAATTAAGTTTTAGGGGTTAGAAACTTCAGAATGAGCTCAAATTTGGAGGGTTGATCTTAGAGACATGTTTGATCAATATGCAACTTATAAATCATGAATCAAAAGTCATTTGATTGGGATTCCAGGTAATAGAAGATTCACCCAGAATAGGCTTTAGGACTTGGACTTTTGGCCTCAGGTTTTGGATTGAAAACCTAAGTTTGAGCTGGATTTTGGGTTTAGATTGATTGAGTTTTGGAATATCCAAATCAATCACATTCAAAGGAATTGTTAGGATTGATTGGTAATATTAAGGTTTGATTTGAAAATATGATTGGACTTTGATTGTAAGCAGGATAGGAGTCTGGGGTTGGAATTGGATTGATAGCTGGATTGGGCTTTGATTGGGGTCTCTATGATTGACAAGTGGATGAATATCAACCATAGGATCACTAGGCAGGAGTCCAGACAGGCCATGATGACCTCATATAAAAATGAGGTCAACAAGTTATTACAATAAATACCCCTCATTTTAACTCACTAAAGGTCCAACATTTCTAATAATATAAGGAATAATGAATTATAAGCTAGCTAGTTAAGGATATCATCATGAATATCCAAAAAAAGAAACTTAAATAAAAATATTTTTAGCATCATCATCTAGTTGTGTTGATATTGACTCGAAATAGGCAAGCTACTTTCATTTCTTTCTCTACTTGAATTTTGAATCCAAAAATAAAAGCAATGTGAGTAAACTCAATGCAATTTGAAAATTTTTTATTCCAAGTTGCTTAAACTTCAATCAAAAAATTTGAGCAAATTTTAAAATTTACTTAAGATATATTTTCATATAAAAAAGCTGGTCCAAAATGAGTTGAATTGAACTTTGAATGAGATTAGAGGGATTTTGTATTTCAATTATTTTTAAATGTTCTCACATCATGATTAGTTTTATACTAACTATTTATGATAATGGCGGAATTCATAATTCTTGATTCTTATTTTTTAAATTTTACATTACGTTCATGTTTAGTGTATTATATGCAAATATTTTTTAAATTACTTATTTCCATGATCTATGTTACATCGTAATAATCTCTTCATATTAAATGATTCTTTTCTATCTATCATTGATACGTCACCAAAAATCATCTTGATCAAGCACGAATCTCAAAGCATATATGAGTTAATAACTTTTAAAATTAAATGTGGGACCATCCTAACTTTAACTTCAGCAAACGTATAATCAAAATGAATGTCTTAGTAAGACGAACCCAAGGACACCAAAATCGGTCCAATCCAATCCCAATTGGTTCCAAATCAAGGGACCGAAGCATATTTAAAAGGTTCAAAGCATGGTAATTGGATGACTAAAGGATCTCTAAATATGGGATGCTTATAATAAAATCGAGTGGCTCGATAAGACGAATCCAACAAATTTAAGATGCTTAATTATGAAAAATTAAGGCACCTAAATTAATAAATGCTCCATGATTGAGAGAATTAGACTGGGTCATCTATGGAATACTCTGAATTTGCCCTTAATCTTTTTAATATTTATGGAGCATGCCACTCATCAAAATCCATAAATAGGCCCATCCTCTCTTCATAAAGGGACCCTTTGGCTAAAAATTAAAGAGAACTCTGAGGCTTCAATGATCCTAAAATTCTATCCAAGCACCGTCGTTGACAAACAGAACTCTAAGGCTTCAAGGATTCTAGAGTTCTACCCAAGCACCATCACCAGCGAACTTTCGCCAACCACAGCCCAGCTACCAGCCATCGCTAAACCACCTCCGGTCCATCAACAATTGCCAGACCACCACTTATCCGTGAGCCATCACCGGACCACATCCCATCTATCAATCATTAACACACCATTGCCCATCCACCGACCACCGCCAGACCTCCTCCAGCCACCAATCGCCTCTAAACCTCTTCTCGTCCACCGACTGCCGACCATCATCGAACCTCTACCCTACCACCGATCATGGCTAGACTATCACCCGACCACCGACCACTATCACCAGACTACGGTCCTTCCGACCTCTGTCACCCATCGATAATGATCCCTCCGACCATTATTGCCCACCAACAATAGTCCCTCTAACCTTCGTTGCCTGTTAAATACAGTCACTCTAACCTCAGTCGCCTACCAACTATTGTCCCATCAACCAAGGTCACCGCCAACTATGGTCCCTCCAACATCCATCACCCATTGACTATGATCCCTATGACGTCTACCACCCACTGACTACGGTCCCGATGACCTCAATAGCCTGTAGACTATGGTCCATCTGACCTTGATCCCACCTACCTCCATCACCTGCCGACTACTGCCCCTCTGAGCTTCATCACTCACCGACTATGGTCCCTTCGACCACCATCGCCTACCGTATACAATCCCACCAACCACCATCACCCGCCAACTATGGTCCCTCCAACCATCGTCGCCCACTGAATCCAGTCCCACCGACAACCATCGCCCACCGACTATGATCCATCCGATCACCATTGCCCACCAACTATAGTTCTTTCGACATTCAACGCCAAACTATTATAGTCCCTCAAACCTCCATCGTCTGTCAACTACGATCTCTACGCTCACCGTCACCCAACGACTATTGTCCCTCCATCCTTCATCGGTCTATGTCGACTATGGTAACTCTGGCCTTCATCACCCGTTGGCTACGGTCGCTCTGGCCTCCTACACCCGCTGACTACTATCTCTTTGACCTCTGTCGTGTTACACTATAAGATCTATATTGGAAGAATTATAATTCTCACCCACTGACTACGGTTCCTCTAACCATCGTCGCCCGACTACAATCCTACTGACCAAACGAACAAGCCAACACTCTCTTAAGAGCAACTCTCATATCACTAGATCTAGTACACAAACAGATCTAAACACTAGTAGAATCATTTTAACTTATCTAGGCCTCATGATTTTTCTCCTTTTTAGAATTTTTCTCATAAAAATATTAGTGTCTCTTATGACTCTTGCACCCCTCTCTCTTATCTGTATGTGTACTAGATCTTCGTACAAAGCTTGGACGCTAAACTCTATATCTCTCTACCGCCACGAATGTTCCAAGACACAACAATCATTATCTATTTTAATCTCTTGATATTTATGTGTTTGTCTACTTATCATTTTGTCTCTTAAATTCCATAATTTTTATTCGCTTGTATAGCCATCATTTTCAAGCGTGCTCGCTTGATATTAAGTGTTTGCTTGCCCGCCTTTTATCTTCCAATGTCCTAGAATTAATTCTAACAATCTTGCCTACTCGGTTATTTCCAAAATTTTTTAGGAGGCTTCTTTATAGAAATGTAACAACATGATAGTATATAGCTCTTCTTGGTCTATTAGTTGGAGACTTTTTCTACTAACCTCCGTCGTACGCCGACTACGGTTCCTCTGACCATCGTCGCCCGACTACGATACTACTGACCAAACGAACAAGCCAACACTCTCTTAAGAACAACTCTCATATCAATAAATTCTTCCAACGCCCATAATGTAATATGTTCTATATAATGTATATTTGCTTCATCGAGCCATGGCTTTCCCCCAAAGAAAGGCCTCATTTGTAATCAACAATAAATACTAGTAGAATCATTTTAACTGGGCTAGGTCATATGGTTTTTCCCTTTTTTTAGGAATTTTCACATAAAAATTTTGTGTCACTTATGCCGCATGCACCTCTCTCTCTTATCTATCTATATATTAGATCTTCATAGAAAACTTGGATGCTAAACTCTATATCTCTCTACAGCCGCAAATATTCCAAGATGCAACAATCATTATTTATCTTAATCTATTGATATTTATGTATACACTTATCATTTTGCCTCTTAAATTCCATTTTTTGTTCACTTGTAAAGCCATCATTTTCAATCGTACTTGCTTGATATTAAGTGTTTGCCTGCCCACCTTTTTTTTGTCCAATGTCCTAGAATTAATTCTAACAATCTGGACTACTTGGTTATCTCCAAAATTATTTTTTAAATGTTCTCACAAATAAAGCCTTAACTTTGTATGAGATTAGAGGAATTTTGTATTTCAATTATTTTTAAATGTTCTCATATCATGATTAATTTTATACTAACTATTTATGATAATGATGAAATGAATCATAATTCTTGATTCTAATATTTTAAATTTTACATTAGGTTCATGTTTAGTGTATTATATGCAAATGTTTTTTTAAAATTACTTATTTCCATGGGTGTATGTTACCTCCTAATAATCTCTTAATATTAAATGATTGCTTTCTATTTATCATTATCAATCTTAATCTCTTGATATTTATGTGTTGATCTACCTATCATATTACCTCTTAAACTCCATATTTTTTGTTCCCTTGTATATATAGCCGTTATTTTTTATCGTACTTGCTTGATATTAAGAGTTCGGTTGCCCACCTATCATTTTCCAATGTCCTAATCTCCTACTTCTACTTGGTTGTCTCCAAAATTATTTTAGGAGGAGGCTTCCATATACAAATATAACAACATAATAGTCATCCTATAAAGATGTTAGCAACCTTTGAGAAATTGAATACAAAAGTCGATCAAGAATGGTTAGCCACCTGATTAATAAAACCCTGGACAGACTATGCTTGTTCGTCCTCCTTCCCTTGCTCCTCCTTCTCTTTATCTACCATCGTCGCCGCAGAACAACCCGAAACCTCCCCCCCGGCCCTCCACCTCTCCCCATCATCGGAAACCTCCTCAGCATCGGAAACATACCCCACATGTCTCTCCACCTCCTCTCCCAAAAATATGGCCCACTCATTCAACTCCACCTCGGCCAAATCCCCACGATTCTAGTTTCTGATGCTGATAATGCTTCTGAAATACTCAAATCCCAAGACCACATATTTTGTAATCGCAAGCAAACGGCTTCCCTCAAACGCTTATCCTATGGAGGCAAAGATATAGCTTTCTCCCATTATGACGATAACTGGAAACAACTCAGGCGGCTTGGTACCCAAGAAGTTTTTAGTCCCAATAAAGTTCTATCTTTTGAGTCCATTCGCAGAGAAGAAGTCGACATACTCCTAAAGACCATATCAACAGCTTCTTCTGGTAACGTGCCGATAAATATGAGCGAAACCTTGATTTGTTTCTTCAATAATGTTATTTTTCGAGAGGTGTTCGGGAAGAGGATTTCAGCTGATGGAGAGTGTGGGATAAGTCCGCTACAGAATATGCTTAGAGAGTTGGTTATACTATTGAATGAGTTCGGAGCAGCAGATTTATTTCCCTCACTGGGTTGGATTGATTTGTTGACTGGCTGGCGAGGGAACCTGGACAAGGTTTTTACAAAAATGGATTTCTTTTTCGAGGAGAGTATCAAGGAAAGGCTACTGGCCATTAAAAGAGATGGGAGACGTGAATTGTATTTTCTTGATACCCTTCTTAATCTTCAAAATACAAAAGATGGCGCCTCTCTATCTATTGATCAAATCAAAGCCATTCTCGTGGTAATTTTCATTTTTTTTCCTTTTTACATACATATCACTTTATATCATAATATTTACGTATCTAACATTCAAAATTCTAATATTTCATATCTACCACACATAGATAATTTTAATATTAAATTTGCATACTTTTTTTTTGTCAAGCTCACACACACTTTACATATGCAATACTCGAATCCAAGATATCTTGGTTAGTAGCTAGCTCTGAACCAACATATCAGAATGAGCTGCATATTTTATTTCAAGTTAACTTTAAAGTCAATCAAACAATTAGTTATATATATAATTTTTTTAATAAAGTGATAATTAGCTCTCTTCTATAGGATCTAATTATAGCAGGAACAGATACATCTGCAGCAACTATCGAATGGGCGATGGCAAATCTAATAAGAAATTCAGGCGCCTTAAAAAAGGCACAAGAGGAGGTTCGGCGAGTTGTTGCTGGCCAAAAAAAGGTGCAAGTGAGCGACCTACAACATCTTCATTACCTCAAGTTAGTAATAAAGGAGACATTGAGGCTTAATCCGCCCATCCCATTGCTACCACCCCGAGAGTCCATGAAAGATACCAAGATAAATGGTTATGATATTCCAGCAAAGACGATGGTATATGTTAACGTATGGTCTATTGGAAGGGATCCAAAGTACTGGAATGATCCTGAGCTTTTTATGCCTGAGAGATTCGAGAATAGCCTTGTTAATTTTAAAGGGAGCGACTTTGAGCTCATACCATTTGGTGGAGGAAGAAGGATCTGCCCTGGATTGGCACTTGGCCTGGCTAATATTGAGCTTTGTTTCGCAAATCTCCTCCATGAATTTGATTGGGAATTACCCAATGGAATAACCAAAGAAGATATTGAAATGGGGTCTGCACCTGGGATGGTTTCTCCAAAGACAGCGCCACTTATTTTGGTGGCAAAACCGGCTTTGAACAAGTGACATACGGTTCATATGGTTCATATGTAAACATAGAAATATAAATAAAAGGGCACTTGATCAAAATGCACCTATAAAATTATATATGATAAAATAATTTTCTATATGTACTTTGAGCCATATTATCATGATTTTTAATTCCATAAGAAAATTCAGATTTAATTGTTCTACATGAGAGTCTAATGATTTCTCTCCTTGAAAAACATTTTAACACTCGATCAAATTTCTAATAACAATTCAACCTCGCGACCAAATAAGTTTTCATCCTTAATATCCTAACTTTTTTACAAATTAGCTAACTAAGAGACTCTTTCAGACGCCTATAATATTTTATAAAGTTGGTCATGAAGTTATTGTGGGGAAATCAATTTAACTACTATGACTACAAAAAAGTACGTATCTTTTCATCACAGAAAGTCCTAAAAAATAGTTAAAAAATAACAGCCAAATAAATTATGGCTGCTATCAGAAAAATAAAGTAAAGAAAAAATTGGTTAAAGTAGACTCTATATATATATATATCAAAAAACAAATAAATTTAGTTCATATTAATAATAATAATAACAAAATTATCAAAATTGAAATGCTTTCAATTGAATCGAAGTTGATCAATTTTGATGAATGAAATTTATTAGTATCAACAAGTATTATTTTAGGATCAATTTAAATTACTCAGATGGGATAAATTTAAATATTTTAATTCAATTTTACAAAATAATAAAGATATTAATTGTAGCATAAAATCTAGTGTTTAATCCAAGAGGAAAAAACATCTGTTTATCAATATAATGCAATAAAAAAAGAGTGATATTTAGTATTTAACCCTATAAAATATGATCAATTAGATAGCTATGATATATCAATTGAAGTTGCGGACAAGAATTGAAAGGAAATTCGACTTTATTGTCTCATAAAAAATAATTTGAAAAAATTAGTTTTATTGTATATGCATTAAATGTACGGATATAAAATTTCAAAAAATTAATTATATATTTTTATAAAAATATAATACTATTAATTTATCACTATAAATAATAATTATTCTGATTCAAAACTTGATTTCTACTCACCATGTCGGTCTTAAGCAGGGGAAGCTCTTCAAGAAACTATGATGGTAGACATTAAAAATTTTTTTATATATAGAATAGTTTCTAATTTTAGAATTTTCATTTGCATGAAAAATAAAAAAATATTTAAAACACTTAATAACTATATAACAGTAGTACTGTTTCATTACAATTTATACCAACAAAATCCATTGGCTAAGCGTTTTAACTGTCTTAGGGGCAGAACTCTGGATATTTAAAATAGAGAATGATTCTTCATTCTTTAAGTGCACTTCATGAACTCTGGAGTCAGAAATTTTGTTATGTTTGTCATCTCATTTGAAAGGTTAGAATATATTAAAATAGTTTTGTTTGACGTCTCATTACCGGAGCCAAGAGGAGCTGTAAGATCAAAATTAAGAATGCAAATAACATGGCCCTTATAGCTTAGAAGACATAAATATCTGTCACGGGCGGTCTTTTCCAAAAAAATTGGTGGCTTCTCTGGATTAATAAATAACTTTAAAAGGAAGAATTACAAAAATTAGAGCAGGTTTTCTCGTTGGCGAACTTGTTGCTCTATTAAGCCACTAAAACAATCAGCTTTAAGCCCCTTTAGGCTTTCAGTTTTAGCTTTAGCCAAATCCTTTAGAGGAGATCTCTCGTTCTAAGTCATGAATGCGTGACGGCAGCATTTCTGTTGTGCAAAGAGAGCGAGGAAAAGCAAAACGTACCCTTCACAGCAGTAATTAATTAGATCAGTAGCGATGCTAAAATAATTAAATAATTGGGTGGTAATTTAATATTTATAATAATTATTAGATAATGAATAGTTAGTTAACAATAAAAGTTTTAATAAAATCATATTTAAATAGTTAAATATTTTAAATAATAATTAATTAATTAGGCTACAACTCAAGGTCAAATTCTCTTTTCATCATTCCGTCCTCAATGGAAAGTCATTCCTCCCTCTCTCTTTCAATATTTTTCCCCATTAGTCTTTCTCTCTCTACAGCTAAAGCATTGCATGATCCGGATAGAAGGTGGATTGAAGACTTGAATTGGAAAAAGCCTCTAATAAATAAAATGGAAGCTATGGAAATGGAAAAAGCCTGTAAGAATAAAATGAAAGCTAACATAGGGTTTTACCTTTTTTTGGGGGGCTTTCATTTTTTTTTTACCTTTTTTTACCTTTCTTTTATTAGACATTTATAATAAAACCATTCCTAAGCAGTTATATATTCATATTAAACTTATCAGCCACACTTGGCCATGCTTTTTTAATTTTAAGATGGCTTAGCATTTTCTAAAGCACATGCAGAAATTTTATGTTAATTTAAATCTTTAATTTGCCCCCTTTAATTTGGCCCTGCACGAGCATGGCCACCTGCAGAAGATTATGTGAGCATCCAGATCGTTCCTATCCTAGGGGTAATCGATCGCCCATCACATCATATCTCAGATTGCAAATATAAATAAATAAACATACACACCAATCATTTTTACAAACAGCATGCAATGAAAACCACAAGAAAGCCCGTCACACAGCAGCAAGAAAGTAAACACCGGCCTAACCTAGAGCTAAAGTCGGTTGTCCTAGCAAACAAATCTAAGTGTGTGCGGTAAGTCGTGTGGTCTGGATATATCCTGAGTTTACTTTTAGTTGAACTTTTCTAATCGATTGAAATTGATTTGTTGAAGGGTCAAAGGGAATTTTAGTTTAGATTTAAGTTTTAGTATCTTTACTGTTTTGAAGTTTGCTTTAGATTGATTTTTAATTGTTAAAGTTGATTAATATAATTTGTTCTTTAATGCATTTGAATTAATCATTTTTTTTATTTAATTAACGATTTATTGAAATTTTCTAATGATTTATTAAATATTTTAATGCTTTGTTAATCTTAAATCATTTATTGAAATTTTAATTGGCTTATTAAAGTGTTAGTGTTTTATTAAAATTTTAATGATTTTATTTAATTTTTTAATGATTTAATAAATTGTTGATGAGTCGAGCTTCCATTTTATTAGCTTTCATTTTATTCTTACAGGCTCGACGAGTCAAGCCGACTCGCGGCTAGCTCCAACTCGACTCAATAACAGGCTCGACGAGTCGAGCTTATCGAGCTCGCGAGTCAAGCTCAAACACACTTTCGAGTTCGAAGCCTTATCGAGCTCTAGCTCGAAGCCTTATCGAGCTCTAGCTCGAACAGGCCTCGGACTCGACTCGTCAGCTCAACGAGCAGCTCGACGGCGGAGCTCGCAGGCGGGAAATCCTAATCCACGGAGCAGGCAAGCACGAAATCCAAAATTCCAAATTGACAGAGCTGGCACGCGGGATCTCGACGGATCTTGCGAGCGGGAAATCCAAATCGTCTGTCATTTTCGACTACGAGCTCGGGTCCTCAGGACGACATCGTCGGAGTTCGGGAAGACGACAGAGAAGATCTGGACAATGACGTCGATCATTTTTGACTACTAGCTCGAGTCCGCAGGACGATGTCGCCGGAGTTCGGGAAGAAGACGGACGCGATGATGAGCTCGGGATGAAGGATATCGACGGCGGACCAGCGGTGGTCGGGAAGAAGATCTGGACGAGGGATGAGGGATGACGTCGCCGGAGTTCTGGAAGAAGACAGACACGACGATGAGTTCGACAGCGGAGCTAGGGACTGAGCTCGACGAGCCGCTCGACATGAAGACTAGTCTAGCTCTAGCTCAAATTTTGAGCTCGAGCTCGAACTCGGTATTAGATAGTTGAGCTCGACTCGAATAGCCTCTGGCTCGAGCTCGACTCGACTCGTTTGCACCCCTACCTCCGTTGAACAGCACATCCAAAATATATTCACGTGCTTCTCCTTAAATATCATAGAGTAATGGGAACAAAAAAATAACGGAATAACTTTATTCAAATACTAAGAATAATATAATGATTAACTGGAAAAAAAATTCCTTTCATCCATTAAATCACTTCAAGAAAAGAAAGCTAGAAATTGTCAGCAAACCACTCCCGACTGAATACATCAACTACTGAAGACGACGATAAAACAAATCAAATCCCACAACCAGAAAAGGAAAAACATTTCCCTACTCTTTCTAAGCGATGCCACATACCAGCAGCTCCAAGAACACTTGAACGATTCCTAGACGATTCTTAGAACCCTAGATCTTGCACAGATTTTTTGAACGTGCTACTAAGGATCTTTCTCAATTAAATTCATAGTTTTAGGGGCTGTTTGATTTGCTGCATTTAGAGTGTAAAGTAATCCAAATGCAGGGTTTCGAGAATTTTGGTGTTTGACTGGATGAAAAGTAAATTCAACGTAAAGTAAAACAAATGCAGTGTATTCTGTTCTAGTTCATTTTTGGTGCATTTAGAATTCCTCCGATTTGGGCGACTTCTAAATACATTGCAAACTCAAGGGCATTGCAACCCCTTGTCGGCCACCTCCGACTGCCGGTCACCACCTTCGCCGCCACCGGCAACCACCTCTGACCACCGTCGACCACTACATTTGACCACCACCGCCGGCCACCACCTCCGCCACCACCGGCAACCACCTCTGGCCACTGTCGACCATCACCTTTGACCGCCACCACCTCTGCCACCACCGGCAACCACCTCTGGCCACCGCCGACCACCACCGCCGGCCACCATCGCCGGCCACCACCTCCGCCACCGGCAACCACCTCTGGCCACCGTCGACCACCACCTTTGACCACCACCGTCGGCCACCACCTCCGCCACCACCGACAACCACCTCTGGCCATCGTCGACCACCACCTTTGACCGCCACCGCCGGTCACCACTGGCCACCACCGTCGACCACCACCTTTGACCACCACTATCGGCCACCACCTTTGACCGCCACCACCGGCCACCACTGTCGGCCACCACCTCCGCCACCACCGGTAACCACCTATGGCCACCACCGTCGACCACCACCTTTGATCGCCACCATCGACCACCACCTATGCCACCGCCGGCCACCACCGTCGGCCACCACCGTCGGCTAAATTAATACACAGTAGAATATTATATCTTATAATCTCAAAAAAATTTATAATAAGATAGTGCAATAAATAAATACACTAGTTTTATTTTATAAAATCAAATAATACTAATTATTATAAATAAACTGTTTTTATAAATACACTAGTTATAATGCCAAAAAAAATTATTACAAATGTACCTATTTACTTTACTCTGGATATACCTAACCAAACAAGGGAAACATTTCTCCTGCGTTTACTTTATAGACAACCAAACAATCTCAAAGTATTCGGAATACACTACATTTACTTTACATTGCATTTACTTTACTCTGCATTTTCTTTTCCGGCAACCAAACAGCACCTTAGTGAAGGGAAACCAGGCGGGTTCACATGCGAGCTTGCTCTCCGATCAACATCCTTTACAAGAGTGATGCAAAGCCTGAGACTTCCAATAAGAGGAGAAGAAGGCGAAGGAGGAGGAGAAGAAGGCGAGGGTTTAGCGAGGAGGGCAGGCCGGGAGGAGGCGTGTTGGGAGTGTGGAATGATATGAAATAGGGAGGTTGTGATATTGAATAGGGCTGCAAACGAACCGAGCCGAGCCGAGTATGTGAGTGTTTATGTTTGAGTTTGTTTATCATTAGCATGTTCAAGTTTTGTTCGTGTTTGATTCGAGCTTTATTGTTTGTGTTCATGTTTGGTTCATTTAATTTAAGGGTGTTCATGTTCGGTTCATGTTCGGTTCATGTTTGGTTCGTTTAGTGCTTATCAAGCTTTAAACAAACAAGCCTTAACGAGCTATGTTTATGAGCATATTTAGCAAACAATAAATTGAATAAACAATAATATGAAGTTAGCCTTCCACCATTCTAAGCAATCAAAATGAACTACTAGATTTTCTTCCTTAATGAACTACTGAATGTCACAGTCAGCCTCATGAATCGAGCTTTTTATCGAGCTTAATGTCGAGCTTGTTCACGAACTTCAAATGATTTTGTTTGTGAACATAAATGAACCGAACACATTAGTGTTCAAGCTTGTTTATTTAAGGATCGAGTATTTAAAATATTGTTCAAGTTTGTTTGTTTAGTTAGTTAAACGATCACAAGCGAGCTTTAATCGAACCGAGTATCGAGTAGCTCGTCGAACGTTTGGTTCACTTGCAGCCCTAATATTGAAGCTTGCAAATGGAGTACGAAGGGTTACGAAATCTACCATGCGATTTAGGCCATCTGTGCGGTTGGATTTAGCCGAGGGTAGCATTATGCGATTTACGCCATTTGTGCGGTTGGATTTAGCGAAGGGTAGAATCACAAGTGCCTTAAACCTGAAAATGATGGAGAGGGGAAGAAGAAGAACTAGTTGTTGTCGAAAGAAGAACCCGACTATGAAGAGTCGAAACAGAGTAGAAGTGTAATTTCGGAACCCAAACGACACGAAGACGAACCGATGGAGATGCCTACGAAGAGTCGTGGAGGGTAAGAACTCGCATGAAAAATTGAGTAATTTAATAGTCATTTAAACCAATTAATGTACTTAACATATAATTAACCGTTGAAGATATTTTTAAATTTATTGATTATTTAAAATATAATGAAGGGACATGATTATATTTAAAAAAAATGAAAGGCTAGGATTGCATTTGGGTGAAAACTCAAGGCCTTTTTTATAATAGTAGTACAGATATGCCCGCTAAGTTTTTATTTGAGAAAATATGATTGAAATTTTTATTTTGGACAAGAACATCCTTGCTAATGACATATGAGTCAAAGTTCCTCACAATCATGTGAACAGTCAAATAAAAGAGGTGTGTGGACTTCTCTCTTTAAATTAGAAGTGTCAATAAATGACTCGACCCAAGTAATCCAAAAAATTTGGATTTTGGGTTGACCCATTTAATAAATAAGTTAGGTCATGTCGTGTATTCTGACCCATCTAGTAAATTGGTAAGTTTCGAGTTGTCCCACCACCTGATTTTGACCTAGATATGGCCTGTTTAATATTTTTATTAAATTCTTTTATTTATTGGTGAACTTTTCTTATTTTTAATCAATTAAGCTAAAATCTATAGTTAAAATTTTAATAAACAAAATTAATTAATATGGGTTATAGAGTTGGGTTCGGGTCCACCTTTTTTGACCCGTTTATTAAACAGGTTGGTTCGGGTTGAGCGAATTCAGGTTGAGTCAATTTCAAATTGGATCCAAACCTGTCCCGTTGACCTATTTTGACACCCTTATTTCCAACCATCATCAATGGTCTCAAGGCTCGGATGATTGATTTATGATAAAGCTTCAGTGCACTCCCTTCCAATGCCTCTTGATCAGATCTCAAACCTGACTCGTTTACCCATTTTGACGCCCTACTTCCAACCACCATCAATGGCCTGAAGGCTCGGATGATTGATTTATGATAAAGCTTCACTGTAATCCCTTCCAATGACTCTTAACCATATCTCTTCACTAACCTTACTTACGAGTTTAATGTTGATATTTTGTTCTTTCGATTAGAATGTATTCTCAAAGTTTTGATACAAAAATTTGACACAAACGTTTTAGAATGAATTTTATAGTAGAGGTTAGAAGAGTCTTGTTGCATAGGAGTTGTCTTAAAAAGATTATTTGTTGTTTGTTTGGTCTCTTTCGGGGAGGAGAGATTAGAGGCCAAGAAGTATAGCATAAATATTGGTGTCGACATCATGAGTTAATGTTGAGGCATGCATCAACCTCTTGAGTGATGGCATACGTTGACATTATTAGCAATGGAGGTGATGAAATCATCTGGCATTGATGTAGCCAGACAATAATAACTAAAGAATCATAGTCATGCGATGGTAGTTGGAAGATCATAGTCAAGCGGTAGTGGTTGAAGCATCACAGTTGGTTAATGATGGTAAGATAACTATAATCAATTAACTATCATAGAAAGATCATAGTTGACAAATGATGGTCGAAGGACCGTAGTCTGGTGATGGTGCTCAAATGACTGTAATTAGATGATAGTGGTCGAGCAACTATAGTCCGACGACAGTGGTCGAAGAATTATAGTCCGTCAAAAGTGGTTGGAGGATCTTAGTCATTCAATATTGATTGGAGGATTGTAGTCATATGGTGGTAGCCAAAGGACCATTTCCAAGTGATGATGGATGGAGGGACTTAGTCATGAAATGATAGCCGGAGGAACTTAATCGCTCGATGGTAGCCAAAGGACTATAGTTTGTCAATACTGACCAGAGGGTCATAGTTGTTCGATAGTGGTCAAAGGATTATAGTTAAACAATGTTAGTTGGAAGATTGTATTCACAAGATGGTTGTTCGTAGTCAATCTGAGAACCATTTTTAGACAATGATGATCAGAGGATCATAGTCGAACAATGATGATCAGAGGACTATCATTGGAGATGGTGATTAAAGGACCTTAGTCGAATGATAGGGATTGGAGGACTATAGTTATGTAATGTTTTTCAAAGGATTTCAGCCAAGTAATGATAGTCAAAGGGTCTTAATCAGGTGATGATGTTTGGAGGGTTGTTGTTAAGCAACGGTGGTCAAAGGATAGTTGTCAGGTGACTATATTCAAATTATCATAGTCAAGCAATGGTGATTTGAGGATTGTAATAGAGCAATGGTGTGGGAGGATCCTAATTAGGTGACAGTGGTCGAAGGATCATTTTCAAGCAATGGAACTTGGATGACTATAGCGATAATGGTCGAGGAACGTAATGAGGGACAATGATATAGGGACCGTTGTCATGTGATAGTGGTCAAATGCTATAATCATGCAATGATTGTCGAAGAACCACAGTCGAGCAGTAGTGTTTGTAGGATTGTAGTCAAATGATAGTAGTCATAAAACAATAGTCGGATGAGGTGGTCGAAGGACCCTTTACACGTGATAGTGGTTGAAGGCTTGAAGTCGGGCAACGATGGGTTGAGGACCATATTCGCAATGGTAGTCGAAGGATCGTAGTCTGGTGATAGTGTTTTGGTGGAGTTTGTCTGGCATCAATGATTAGGGAATGGCCCAATGGTGGTGATTAGGCTATAGTTTGATGAAGAAGGTTGGGCTGTGGTCTAATGGCACTTGCTCAACAATAATATAATGGTGGCGGTCAAGCGGCGGTCTAGTAGTGGTGCTCAAGTGAAGCTTTGAGATTCTTCAAGTATTTGAGCTCTCTTGAGTTTTTAGTCAAATTTAATGCCTGCTTTTCAGATAAACAGTGGAGACTTATTTATAGATTTTTTAGAGTGACATGCCCATAAATATAGCAAAATCTAGAACACTCCATCAAACAGCCCATATTAAATCCTTATATCGTAGATTGTTCTTTCAACATTTAAGCTCCTTAATGATGATAATATTTGATTGGTTGACCTCATTGAATTTGTCTCATTGAGATGCTCGATTTGACTCGCTAGAACATATGAGATTTGGATATCATTTGATCCTCTAATTGTCATCTTGAAGTTATCTATTACACTTTAAATGCTCGCTTTGGACTCATTCAACCCCACATTGGACAACTTTTGGTGTTGTTAGGTTTGTCTCATCGAGACATTCAATTTGACTATAAATTTACTTAAATCAAAATTCGGATTGTTCTAAATTTAATTTCAATAAATATGCATTAAGATTATTGCATTACCAAAACTATTTTTAAGGATGCACCAATCATAAAAAAAATTATTTTCCTCACAAATAACTTCTCAAAAATTCTAATGAATGAAAATTTTAATAGCATAAAAACTAGCATCAATAATCATACTCACCAACAAGTCAACATTGTGATGCTCCTAAGAAAATATTTCTAAGGAGACGTACCAACTCCTCCAGAAATTGTAAATTTTTTTATTTTTTTAATTAGTAAATAACGTACAGAAACTGCTTAACATCATGTAACTATATAAAGTAACATGGTTCATATTTGATGGAAATAGCTGCATAAATATTTTTTTTTCTTAAGAACATCCAACTTTTTTATTAAGTTTCACAGTCTGACGATGTAATCTATTAATTATTATGAACAGATTGAAACAGATGTAATGTCATAGAATAATTTTAATGGAAATATTAATTGCCTAAGCATGTAAGAAAATTTCAATAGAAGAATTTTAACAATAATTTTTTTATTTTATTAATAAAATTAACTGTCACCAACAATATCAAACATCTTATTATTATTACTATTGATACGTTGACAAAAATCATTTTGATCATGCACTAATCTCAAGACGTATTTGAACTATAAATTTTCAAAATTAAATTTGGGATCATCCAAACTCCGATCTCAACAACCTTATAATCAAACTGAACGTCGCGACAAGACAAACCCAATAACACCAAAATCAGTCTAATCCGAGTCCAAATGAGCTTGAACCAAAGGACTGAAGTATATTCAAATGCTTCAAAGCATTAATTGGGTGAACAAATGATATCCAAATATGACATGTTTATAGTCGAATCGAGCAACTACGAGACGAATCCAACGAGCCCAAGATCACTTCTGGCATCATTTAGTCATTTCAATGCTTGACGAAAGTTCTTTGATAGAAGGAATCAATACGGATAGTTTGATGAAGCAGTCCGACTTTGCCCTAAATTTTTTTATATTTACGGAGCACGCCACTCCAAAAAAACCTATAAATAGGTATTCATTCTTCAGATGAGGGGAGGAGGAAGGCGGAGAAAGAGAGCTATAGAAAGAACTCTCTTGCATTTTTCAGCCATCACCGTCGACGATCACCACCAACTATCGCTACCGATAACCATCATCATCACTGAAGACCGGAATCAAAATTTCCAGAATACTTACAATATTTGACTTTGTTGTTGGGTACATTTATCTGCCTGTGGACATCTATTTCTATATTTATCCACCTGCGAAACACACACTCTACCGACCGACTGAAATTTTTAACACGTAACAATTATTATCTTATATAACATCTTTTTATTATTATAATAAGAAGATTGAAATGTTCGAGCTGTAATAACTTCGAAAAGATTTAATTTATTAAGATGTAATAACTTCGAAAGAGTACAATCCAAATGCTAGCTCTACTCTTGTTCTAGACAACAAAATTTTGAAAATGTGCCTTTTGCATTACTACATCAAAAAAGGCAAAAAAGTTCAACCATCCATATACGAGCCTATCATTATCTTCAACAAAACAAAAAGTCATAAGCACATGGGAGTCTAGGGATGCCTAGCACTTTGGTTGCTGGTGGAGAAGGGCAAGATGACTACCACTCGGTCACCTCATTCTACCATTGCATGGAAACAACAAAATTGGCTTGACTAGGTCAAGTCAAGTCGATTCTCCCTCATGAATGTTTCATTGTAGCTAGGGGTGGCCGCCCAAGGTTATACACGCGTCAATCATATTTTAGAGGCTCGTTTCGCCCCTAATTATAGTATATTTTAGCCTATGAGTTGAGAGTTTTGACTATTATCTAAAAATCTTGAGTTAGAGACTTCTACATGTAATGTATATGATCCTATGATGAAATTCATTCAAAATTCAAAAATTAAAAAGAAAATTGATGCAGTGCACATGATAGAAGAGGAACGCCCACTACCTACCGTACCACTAGCTTTACCATACTCATTTTCTGTTATAGCTATTTTCCATTTCAGCAATATTTATTTTCTTTTATTATCTTTTATGTTACACCTGCTATAGCAATGCCAACAGGGGAGATATACAAATAGTTGTACTGAAGAGAAAAGGGCGGATACACATATAATACTATACTTCAGTCCTGTTCTATTGCTTTCTTCTCTGGTTTTCCTACCAGGCCTGCGTGATCTTCCATATGTTACACCAGGATTGGTATCAGAGCCCAAACCGTCGGTTGCTGATGGCGGAAGGAAGTAAATGCTTAGCTCCCGACGAAGATCAGAGTATTGATGCCTTGTGGGCTGCTCACAACAGCACCGCAAATCAACTAGAGGAACTCACGGTAGCATTCTGTCGGCTCACGGTGGAGATGCGCAATCGCGTTCCGCCACAACCAGCACCGGAGCATCATCATTAACCTCCAAATCCACACATAACTGTCCATAGGGCCAATACAAGGCTAGGTCGAAACAAACGTCGACCACCCACTGTCTTACCCGATTTATCAGGATCTGAAGATGAGTTTGAGGACTTGAATCACAGAGAAAATGAAGATTCTGCAGACGATGAATTTGTTCGACCGCTGGAACCTAGGATCCATCTCGGCGCTTACAACCGAGGCCAAGGTGAATTTCATGTTAAATTAGACATCCCTTTCTTTGACAGGAATTTGCACATCGAGGATTATCTTGATTGGGAGCGGGCTGTGGAAACCTTTTTCGACTATATGGAAATTCTGATAACTAGCAGAGACAGAACAGTAACCTTTGAAACAGTTTTTAGAAAGAAGACAGAATGCTTTCTTACTTTATTCCTATCAGATGACCCTTATATATACAACGTATATAGTACAAGAACAGCTTATTTCATTACTTCCGTACGGTCCATGCTGGCATGTAACCGTTTGTTTGTTGGGTCATCCACGGATCGTTCCTGATGATCATTATCTGTTAATACCCTCATGCAGGCTGATGATTCATTTGAGTCTATCAGTTTGGTTGAAATATAGCGGAAATGGAGAATAGGCAAGGACTTAGTGAACAGGTCGGCAAGTTGGTCCTTGGTGGATATATGATGAACTTGAATGGTGTGATTCTTGATACAATGGCGTATGAAGTGACAATCTACTTCAATATGTTTTGTGCGAGCATGATACACCAGATTGTTAGCTAGTGCAATAGCAGATGTATTGTCACAATATAGCGGAGTAGAACCAGTTTGAGGACATCCAAGTTCTTGAAGCAATTGTCGCAACCATATAATCTCGACAGCTGCAGTAGCTAGTGCTCTGTATTCTGCCTCCGTATATGAGGAGCTATAGTCGATTGTCTCTTTACACTCTAGGAAATGAGAGAGGTTCCTAAGAAATTGTAGAAGCCGGTGGTGGATTTGCGATCAGATTGGTCGCCTGCTCAATCTGAGTCCACGTATGACTGCAACTGGAGTGAGCTGCCGGAGATAGGTAATCCATAGTGAATTGTTCCCTTAAGGAACCTGAGTATTCGTTTTAGTGCTTCAAAATGCAGATCCGTTGGATGATGCATGAATTGGCAAACCTTGTTCACGGCGAATGATATATCAGGTCTGGTTAACGTCAAATATTGAAGAGCGCCTACTAGTTGGCGGTACAGCAGCGGATTATCATAAGGCTTAGACGGGATACTAGTTTGTGTTGCTTTGAGATGAGTTGGAGCGGCCTTGGGCTTGCAATTTAGCATGCCTGCATGATTTAAAATTGTTTGAGCATAACGGCTTTGACTTAGTAAGACTCCATAGGATGTGTACACCGTATTGATGCCGAGAAACTGAAACATGGGTCCTAGTTTACGCATATTAAATCTGCTATGAAGCTTATCCAGTAACAAGTTAATAGCTTCTGCATTATTACCGGTTAACATGATGTCATCCACATACACCAGGAAATACATTTGAATATTGGTTTGGTTGTAGATCATAAGCGATGGATCAGAACTGCTAGTATGAAAGCCTATTGTATGCAAAAATCCAGAGAGTGTATCAAACCACTAATGCGGGGACTGCTTTAAGCCATATAAAGCCTTGTTAAGTTTGCAAACATACTCCGGATGAATAGCATCTAAGAATCCCGATGGCTGTTTCATATACACCTTGTCAGTTAGTTTGCCATGCAAAAAAGTATTTGATACATCTAATTGGTGTATTTTCTATTTGTTATGCAGAGCTAGAGTAATGAGTACCCAGACTATTGGAATTTTTGCAACGGGACTAAATGTCTCGTTGTAATCCAGACCAAATTCTTGCTTGTTGTTGACCTCATTTTCGTACGCTTTCCCCTCGAGCGCATTGGATCGACTAAATTAGACCTCGTCGAGTCCAGTTTGAGCTCGAATCAGCTCTAATCGAGTCTAATTGGACCCGGCGAAGTTTAATTAGCCTTGATCTGTGTACTTTGGCCGCATTAATGTTAATTTGATTCGATCCATCATTCTATTTAAATTTTAATTACGTTAATTTGACCAAATCAAATTAAACCTAAACTGAACCCAAATCGACCCAAATTAGATCATATTTTGACTTGATTTAATTTAATGCGTTTGGATTTGTTCCTAGATCAAGCGATTTACATCTATGGCCACGATTAAACGAGCGTGTATGATATAGTTTTGAAGTTCAAATACTTAGTTGTTATCTCAGATTGATCGCGTGATCTTGCCTTTTCAGCACCAACGAGCATTTAATACATACCTTTCTCGGTCTCTTGGGGGGGATATCTCGCAAGCATCTAGGTTGGGGCGAGGGTTCCGATTTCTTAAAGAGACGACTCCAGGCGGAAGCTCCCCGGCTCTGGTCGCTGCAGTTCGCGAATCCAAAACCTGACCCCTTGCTCGCAGAACACCAGGAACGGACGGACCTCCCTCTCTCCCTTCTCGGTTTCGCAAGGCACCTGACGCCAGACCTCTCTGCCTCTGCCTCTAGTTCGTGAATCCCAGCCAGGTCCGACTCCAGCCTTCGACGACCCAGCTCCCATCCCCCTGGCATTCGTACGACTGTACCTACTCTAGCCGAGACCCTCTTCCAGCCGCAGGTTTGCTTCCTATTCTCTTTCTTCTTCTCTCAGATTTGATTTCTCCACCCATTCATTCTCCATCTCCTTTTCATTCCTCTTATATGGGTAATACTTTGTTGTGATGGATTTTGATGGATTACAGGCATATTTGTTTGCAATGTCATGTGTTTATAGATTTGATAAGAATACATATTGATTTAGTGAGAATGTGGGGGTTGTGAGACACCAATTTCAATGTGGGTGGTTCACAGAAATATCATGAATATCACACATTAATCATTTGATGAAATGCCACTAAAAGGAAACCATAGTTATTTGGTCTATAATGAAGGTTTATGTAATAGTATTGTTCTTATGAAGGCGAGGTTTGTGAGATAATTATATCAAATTCAGCAGGCTTATATTAAGAACCTTATTTCTCTCATTTTTTCATTTAGCATGAAGGATGAAGTGAGATAGCTGAGTGAGTTGGAGGCTCATTTGGCTTTGTGGAATCATAATTGGTGAAAGTTGGCATATATATTGCTACGCTTCATGTTTGTGTATGGAAGTTTTATTCTCATAACTTAACCAATAAAAGAAGAGGTGGAGGGGTTTATCGTTTTTGATCTTTGCTATTCCAGATTATTCCAAATGTTTTGGTTCTTATACAATGCAATTACGCTCTGATGACATAAGCTATGCAATGTATCTTAAATATCCTGCATCACATTTTGATTCTTACTCAATGAAATTATGCTTTGATGACATCAACTCTGCATCACCTCTTGTGTATTTAATATCTAAGTGTCAGTAAAGCAAAATCCATCAATGCATTCTTACACACAATTTTATCTTAATGAAGAAAGTCACTTCAAGAAAAAGATAATACAGGTTCAATGATTTTAGTCTCAAGTACAATGTAAATGAAGTTTTTTTTAATTATTATCTTTTGCCTAATTTCTTCAGCGAAACCTATTTGTTTTGACAACGATGATTTTGTTGTATGCTTACATCAAGATCAATCCTTTATGTAGTATGAAAGATTTGATTAATTATAGAAGTTAGCAATCGCCATGAATGGACGTTCTCGACGAAACTATATTTCTATTATAAGGTTTTGGGAATATGAAATGCATGCATGCTTTAAAAATATATGATGGCTCTTGATATCTTGAGCTATATTTGTTACAACAAGCAAGGAATATGATTTTCAAACTCTTTCTCAGGTTCTTGAGTTGTTAAGCTTTGATTTGCTAAGTGGAGTAAGGCTGTTTTTCCTTTCATTTTGCTGTTCTGATTGGATATAAATCTTTTGGTCTTGGTGATTGGTTTTGAGTGCCTAACAAATAATCATATAAATTCTGATTGAAAGGTTTTTATCAAACACGTTTGGAAGGGTGGTGGATTTCAGACCTTTTTTTTATGATGGTTTACGGGATTTTCTCTTTAGTTGTTTTTTTTTATTATCGATTGAGCTTGCGGCTTTATGCATTGGCAAAGTAAGTGAGGATTTGGGATTGTCATTCTCCCATTCTTGAGATCTATCGATTTTCTTTTGCTTTAAAAGGTTGGCCTCTACCTCTTGCTTTAGATGGTTATATGTCTTTTTTTATTGCTTTGAGGAGCATGTTGATAGGAAAGATGATGAAGTTCTTTTTTTTTAGTTTCCTGCAGTATGATCAATGACCATTTATAGGAAATTTGCTTCGTGGCCTCTTTTGACATATTGGTAAAATACCACCATAATTGCTCTTGACCCTGTTGTGGATTTGATGAGTAAAAAGGCCGGTCCATGAGATTATTCTATGGCTAAACTAGTGAGCAATATAGTGAAACCTGAGATTGTCTCTTTGTACAATTTCTTTTGTCTCATTGGCAAAGTGGCAGTTCCTGGAGGAGCTAATATACACGATTGAGGTGGTTTCTTGAAGGTCCTCTAGTAATTTGCCTGTAGTGTTACTAAACCTTCCCATAATACTTTTTTTAATGTTGACATTACTACAAGGGACTACTCATGTCCAGTTCATTTGCATATCATCACTTTGTTAGATATTATTATAATAGAAAGAATTGAATGTTGTTGTGATGGTGTTTGTGCGGCATGATCTTCCCATGGGTTCATCCCCTATGGCTTCATAGTATTGCACTTTAGTTGCTTGATGAAATGCTCTTGAAAGAAAGGTGTATTGGGCTACCTGTATCGAAGCCCTATTTGGATGCTAAACATTTTGTCTCCGCAAAGAATAACACTTTGGGAGTTTTAGATAGTGATATGTCTTCATCAAACCTTGCGAATGATTGAAACAAAACCTCAAGTTATTCTTATATAAGTAAATTTGCTCTCCAATTTTCATATATGCATCTTATTAGAAGTGAATGGTGGTAATCTCTCATCTTGTTTCAATGTTTAATGGAGGCATTTATAATCATGTTATTTTATAGAGAGCTTTATATCATTATTGCTTGTAAAGAGTCGCCGTGCTTTGTAGTTGTTTGATAATGATATATATGCTATGTTGAGTCACGAATAGACATACTTTATATGGATTGTATCGAACTACTTCATTCAAAATGCCATAATCATGTTTTGAGAAGTCTACCTAAAGGCCATGGTTTAATGACATCTTCCTTCATTTGAAGTTTTCTAGTGGAATGAGTAGAGGTGGCATTGTCATGGGTTAGCTTCACATTATTTCTCTACGAAGATTCCTATAGTTTTTTTTTTTTTCTCTAGAGCACCTCACATTGATTTTGTAATATATATATATATATATATATATATATATATATATATATATATATATATATATATATATATATATATATATATATATATATGCAATTTTCTTTGAGCTTTCTCACTAGTTTTGCATGAGAACCCCTATGGCATTTGGGTATCTCTTTCATTATTGTTCTACAAAATTCCTACAGCTTTTTAAAGCTTTTCTCACTGATTTTTGTGAAAAGCGGATGCAGATTTTTGGAGTTTTCTCACTAATTTTACATAAGAACCCCTAAGGTATTTGGGTAGATCTTTCATCGTTGCTTTACAAAATTTCCAACAGCTTTTCTAGAGCTTTTCTCACGGGTTTTATGGAGAAAATGAATGCAGTTGTTTTAGAAAATTTGGAAGGGTTTTCCTACTAGTTCATGTTGCAAAACCATAAACCTAACGCATGGATGCATGGCTTCACTTGATGATTCATATTCTTATTTTTTAACAAGTGTTCTAATGTGTTGAGAATATGTCTATCTTGAGTTTGAGTGGATCCTTACGTCGAGTTTCCTTAAGAAAAGTTGGGTGTAAAGTGGCATGAGTCGCTTTATGTTAGAAAGTTTTGTGGAAGATTTTGCTTTGGAAAGCCTTTCGAGTATTTGATGTCGGAGAGTCTCATGAGTTGCTTTATGGTTGAAAGCTTTACAAAAAGCTTTGCGAATTATTTTGAGTTGAGAGATCCTACAATTTTTTTTCTTCTATTTTGTGAATGTTTTACAACGGAAAGCTCTGTGAAACCTTCTTGTTAGAATATTTTCATAGAGTTTACCAACCCCACGTTAAAGAAACTCGTTATTCATTTTGTGTCGAAAGATGGTAGTTGATTATGTTGCAAATTTGGCTTTGATGATGACAAACATGTTTTCAGTGTGTTTTGCTTGGCTAATCTGTTTCAGGCACAAAAGACCACGAGCCACTCAAGCCAACTCAAGATCGGGTCCAAGTGTGTCCAATGTACTATTTTTCATTTTATTGAGTCAATTGTAATGTAACTGATCCCCTAGCTAAGTAACCTTGCACGCACACACTCAGGGGGAGAGCTTGAGTGAATTAGAGTTTCTGTTCAGTTTTTGTTCAGATCGTCCTGGACGATATTCACATCGTCCTAGACGATCAGGTAAAAATAGAAACCCTAATTAGGGCGACTAAGTTAAGAGGGTCTGATTAAGCAGATCGTCCTGGATGATCTTTGGATCGTACGGGACGATATGCTCAAATCAGAAATTCTCAGCCGCCAGATCAAGTTAGGTAAGTTTTTATTTTTAGTTATTTGGTCTGATCGTCCTGGATGATACGTGTATCGTCCTGGATGATACGTGTATCGTCCTGGACGATTCAGTACAATCATGCCTAATTTAATCTGGTAATTAAGGAAAGCAATTTATTTTTGATTGATACGATCATATCGTCCTGGACGATCGCAGGATCGTCCCGGACGATCATGATCGTCTAGTGCATTTCAGTTGTACGACCCGAACTGTGTTCAGGACGATTTGAGCACTTTTTGAACTAATCGTACAGGATGATATCCCTATCGTCCTGGACGATCAAGTCATTTTTTGGTCGTCCAGCACAGATTTCTCTGGACGACCCGAACTGTCTTCTGGACGATATTCCTCGATTTGCACTAATCATCCCGGACGATCGCAGGATCGTACGGGATGATATGAACAATTTTTTCTACTGATCGTCCAGAAGAGCCAGATCGTCCAGGCTGAAACAGCTGAATTTGAACTGATCGTACAGGACGATCTTGGCCGACCAGTTGAGATTTAGGGCAAATTTTAAGCCCTCCTATAAAAGAACTTTTTCTTGAAACAAGAAAAATCTTTTTGCCACCTTCCTTCCCTGAGAAACCCTAGAGAGAGAGAGTTGGGAGAGAGAGAGAAGATCTTGTGAGGGGGAGTTAGTGAGGGATTCACTAAGGTTGCTCCAAGCACGGATCAGAGTCATCTTCTCCGCTCGTCGTCTTTCGTCTAGTCGGTGTTCGTCGTGGGAGGATCGTTCGCAAGAAGATCCGGGGTTCTCTGCCCGCTTCAGGTGGAAGCAAAAGGAGTTTGAAGGTTCTCTGCCTGCTTCAGGAGGAAGCAAAAGGAGGTCGGGTTCTCTGCCTCACGGTGTGGTGAAAAGGAGGTGTTTGTACAGGCTTCTCCGCCTTGTTGTGGGAGCAAAAGGAGAGACACTTTTTGTTTAGTGCAATACCCGGAGAGGAGGCTCCGGGGAGTGGACGTAGGTCAAGGTTACCGAACCACTATAAAATCTGGTTTGCTTTTCTGATTCAGTTTTGCACTTTTCTTTTTTGATATTAACTACTTGGGTGAATATCTGTGATTGATCTTTTCGTTCTTGTTTACTTATTTCTGCTGCTAAGTATCGAAAATATTTTCATTGTTATTGTAAAATTTTTAAATAACCAATTCACCCCCCTCTTGGTTAGCCTCGGGACTAGTTCACTAGGGCTTAACATCCCTATCGAACTTTCAAGTGGTATCAGAGCGGGATTCAAAATTTAGTTTTAAAAACTTTTGAATTTGATCCATGGCTAACTGTAACAATCATAATATTACTGAAAATTATTCTATTACAAGACCACCGTTGTTTGACAATATTCCTTTTGATTTTTGAAAAACACGCATGTCTACTTTTCTACAATCTATTGATTATCGCATGTGGATGTTAGTTAAGGACGGATACGAACCACCTTTTAGATTGATTAACAATGTGAAAACTGAATTACCTTTTGCTGATTGGACGTTTGATGATCGTGATTTAACACAGTTAAATGCAAAATGCTTGAACTATTTCTTTTGTGCTTTAAAATCTGAAGACTATATGCGTGTTTCTACTTGTACAACGGGAAAGGAAATTTGGGATAGATTATGTATAACATACGAAGGTACAACTGAAGTCAAACAATCTAGGTTAAACATCTTATTACATGATTACGAACTTTTTCGCATGAAACCTAGTGAGACTATTTCAGAAATGTACACAAGGTTCACTCAGATTGTTACCTCATTGCATGCTTTAGGTAGAGAACTTACTAACTACGAAAGAGTGAACAAAACTTATGACGCTAAGATTACTGCTATCAGTGAATCTAAAGATTTAAATACTTACTCTATTGACAGCTTACTTGGATCACTCATTGCTTACGAGCAAGGGGTGAACCAAAGGCAACTTGATGTAGGTGAACGCAAGAAAGAGAAGACAGTGGCACTAAAGGCCAAAGATTCAGATGCTAGCACTTCCGGATCTGATAGCGATGATGTTGCCTTAATCACAAGGTAATTCAAGAGCTTTCTAAGGAAGAAGAATAAGAACTTTCACAAGTGGAACAAAGGTAAGACCAGTAGAAATTTTAAAGGTTCATCTGAATCTGTTTGTTTTGAGTGCAGGAAGCCTGGACACATTAAGGCTGACTGTCCTACACTTAAAGCTCACCCAAGCAAGGAGAAGGGTGAGGAGAAACCAAAGTTTAGAAAGGATAAGAAGCAGATTCAAAAGGCGTTCTGGGCAGACTCTGCATCTAACTCTTCTGAGATTGAAGCTGAAGAGGAGGAAACAAACTTGTGTCTGATGGCTGATGATCACCCTGGTCAATCGGACCAGGAAGAGGTATGTGAGCTGACTTACGATCAATTATTTGAAGTTTCTAAAAGAATTCATACATCTTATAGGAAACTTAAGAAAACTCATGCTAGTCTGAAATTAGATTATTTGACTTTGCAAAAAGAGCATGATTCTGTAGTTAAAGATTATTCCACACTTGATTCCAATCACATGTCCTTGCTTGATGAATTTGATGATTTGAACAAAAAATATTCTGATTTAACTGTTGAGCATGATTCGTTAAAAACATCGCATGTTGAATTAGAAGTTGCTTTTAAGAAAGTGAATGATATGGCATGTGAGTTAGAAAGTAATGAAAGTGTAAGAACTTTTGAAATTGTAAGTTTAAATAAACATATTGAGTTTTTGAAAGTGAAAATCAGTGCTTTTGAAAAGAACAAAACACCGCCTACTTTTGAACAATTTTATGCACCGCCACCTTTTGAAAAATCTGTTGCAAGTCTATCAAAGCATGTTTCATATACATCTACGAAGAGGCATTATCACCCACGTAGATTAGTTAACCCTTTCCCTGGTGTTAGATGTTTTTCATGTGGCATGTTAGGGCACATTTCCCACACCTGTACTGTTCACCGTAGTACACATTGGGTGTGGAAACCCAAACTGCCTGTTTCACAGCACAGCACGCATGCATTGCATTCTTCTTTTCATAAGAAGGAACCCAAACCTGTTTGGGTTCCTAAGACTGACGTTTGATATTTTTATAGGTGTGCTCTCACACAAGACCTCGTGAGAGCATGTGGTACCTGGACAACAGATGTTCTAGACATATGACTGGAGATGCAAATCAGTTTATTTCGCTGGAGGCCAGAGCTAGAGGCAAGGTTACACTTGGAGATAACACCACCAGGAAGGTGGTAGGCTCAGGTATAATTGGTGATTCAAAGAATTTTATGATTGATAATATTTTGCTTGTAGATGAACTGAAACACAACTTGCTGAGCATCAATCAACTTTGTGACAAGAGATACAGCATCAAATTCCTGCCCATTGGCTGCATTTTAAGCTTAAATGATGAAGTTATTTTACAGGGGCAAAGAATCAACAACGTCTACAAGCTGGATGTAAGTTGCATTAAATCTGATAATTCAATTTGCTTAAAAATTGCTGTTGATGAGTCTTGGTTATGGCATAAGAGATTGTGTCATGCCAGTATGAAAACCCTTAGGAGAGTCACCCAAAAGGACTTAGTTAGAGGTGTGCCCAAGCTTAAGTTCACTAAGGATCACCTGTATGATGCCTGTCAGTTAGGGAAGCAAGTCCAGTCCTCCTTTCATTCTGTTAAGGACATTAGCACCTCTAGACCTTTAGAAGTTCTTCACATGGACCTCTTTGGACCCATTAGCACTGCCAGCTTAGGGGGGAGAGTCTATGGGTTTGTGATTGTAGATGATTATTCGAGGTTCACTTGGGTGAAATTTCTGTCACATAAATCTGAGTCATTTGATGAGTTTAGATCTTTCTCTACTTGGATTCAGAAGAAGTTAGGATGTGAGATTATTACCATCCATAGTGATCACGGAGGGGAGTTTAAAAATGAAAGATTTGGAAGTTTTTGTGAGGATCATGGGATTAGTCACAATTTTTTAGCTCCTAGGACCCCTCAGCAGAACGGGGTAGCTGAAAGGAAGAACAGGACCTTAGTAGAAGCCGCTAGAGCCATGCTTGCCGAGTATTCACTTCCAAAATACTTTTGGGGCTGAAGCGGTGAACACTGCCTGTTATGTGCTGAATAGGGTGAATGTGAGAGTCAAACTGAACAAGACACCTTAAGGGTAGAACTCCAAATCTGTCCCACCTCCATGTCTTTGGCTGTAAGGTTTTCATTCTGAACAATGGGAAGTCACCCTTAGGAAAATTTGACCCAAAATCTGATGAAGGAATGTTCTTAGGATATTCAAGTGTGGGGAAATCCTTTAGGGTGTTCAATAGGAGGACTTTGGTGGTGGAAGAAATAACCCATATAGTGTTTGATGAATCTGATCCTAAGGAGTCTAGATCTGAAGTAGAAGATGAAGAGATTGTTGAGGTTACCCAATGAGTTGGAAATACAAATTTGGAGGAAAGGGTAGAACCTCAAACCACGTTGCCTAGAGATTAGAGATATTCTTCGAGTCATCCTAAAGAACTGATCTTAGGAGACCCTTCTGAAGATGTTAGGATTAGGCATGGACTTAGGAAAGAAGTAAACCATTCTGCCTTTATCTCAATGACTGAACCCACCAACATCAATCAAGCCTTGTCGGATGAGTTTTGGATTTTAGCTATGCAGGAAGAATTGAATTAATTTATAAGGAATGATGTTTGGGAGTTAGTAGAAAGACCTAAAAATCAAAGTATTGTGGGAACCAAGTGAGTCTTTAAGAATAAGATGAATGACTCTGGTGTGGTGGTGAGAAATAAGGCAAGATTGGTGGATAAGATGTATAATCAGATAGAAGGGATTTATTTTGAGGAGACTTTTGCCCCTGTAGCTAGATTGGAAGCCATTAGAGTGCTACTAGCCTTTGCCTGTTATAAGGGATTTAAGCTGTTTCAAATGGATGTCAAGAGTGCATTTTTAAATGGGGTAATTAAAGAAGATGTTTTTGTAGAACAACCCCCAGGTTTTGAGAGTTCCCAATATCCAAGTCATGTCTATAAATTAGAAAAGGCCTTATATGGATTGAAACAGGCACCCAGAGCTTGGTATGAGAGGCTTAACACATTCCTGTTAGAAAGAGAGTTTGTTAAGGGGAGCGTAAACACCACCCTTTTTCTGAGGAGATTAGGGGATGACTTACTCATTGTCCAGATCTATGTTGATGATATAATTTTTGGATCTTCTGATAAATATTTATGTGATGAGTTTTCTAAAATAATGAGTAAGGAGTTTGAGATGAGTATGATAGGAGAATTGTCCTACTTTTTGGGGTTTAGCATAAGGCAAACGGATGATGGAACCTTTCTCAATCAATCAAAATACACTAAGGACATTTTAAAGAAATATGAAATGGACAAAGCCAAGCCAATCAATACTCCCATGCCCTCCTCAGTTCAGTTAGATAAGGATTCAAGTGGAAAATCTGTTGATCAGAAGAAGTATAGAGGGATAATAGGATCACTGCTTTACCTGACTGCTAGCCGACCTGATATCATGTGTAGTGTCTGTCTTTATGCTAGGTTTCAGGCTGATCCCAAAGAGTCCCACCTGACTGCTGTTAAGAGAATTCTTAGATATCTTTTAGGGACCCCAAACCTAGGAATCTGGTACCCTAGGCACAGCACCTCTTTTGAGATCATTGGATATTCTGATTCTGACTTTACGGGGTGTAAGGTGGATAGAAAGAGCACTTCTGGGACTTGTCAGTTCATAGGACAGTCGTTAGTCTCCTGGTCCAGTAGAAAATAGAACTCAGTTGCACTTTCCACTGCTGAAGCTGAGTACATTGCCTTAAGGAGTTGTATGGCCCAGGTTCTTTGGTTGAAGCAACAAGTCTTGGATTTAGGGGTACCAGTTGGCACAATTTCTGTTCTATGTGATAATACTAGTACTAGCTGTATCTCTAAGAATCCAATCCAACATTCTAGGACCAAACACATTGATATAAGGCATCACTTCATTAGGGCCCATGTTACAAAAGGGGACATTGAGCTACATCATGTAGCAACTAAAAATCAGCTGGCTGACATATTCACTAAACCACTGGCCTTTGACTCATTCAGTATTTTGAGAACCAGATTAGGAGTGATTGATATAAATGCTTGATTCTGATGACTGCTGATTTCTGATTGTTCTGATTGGTATTCTATTTTTTGTTAGTTAGTTTTTGTTTTTATTATTTACTTTCAGTTGATTTTATTTTCTCTGTTGATTTCTGTTTTAGCCTTACTGTTAGTTTGATTTGAGTATTTACTTTGCTGTGATTTTCTACCTATTTTTATTCACTGGTTCATATCTTGCACTTACTGTTTTATGCTTTTCAAAATCTGATCACCGCACACTACTTCTGATAATCTAAATTTTTGACTGGGAGTTTTTACCTTGTTTTGGTTTGGAAGCTGGTAAGCAGTGATTAATTCCACTAAATTTGTTAAAGGGAAGAAACATTGATGATTATTTCTCTTCCTCTAACTCCTTTACTGGTGTATAGTTTCTTTTGGATAAAAATTCTCTTCAAATTAAAATGTTAGTTTTTGAGATAGAGATTATTTTATCTTCCTACAATAATCTGCCTCATATCAATAGTTTTTTTCAAAGTCTTGAGTCATTAGTTTAATTTTCTAAACCAAGTGATTACATTTATCATATATTGTATGGCTTTTGTTTTGTGAATTATTCTTCCTTACTGTGGAGAGTCATCTCCTATGTCTGGAAGATAATTTCATAACTGAGACTCTTTAATGATTATGAAAAGGAGGAAGCTTACAAAAGATGCGCAGTGCGCCAAATAATTTGAAAAAGAGGCATAAAATGAGCCCAAAATTGAAAAGATGCAAAATTGCCTAATTGGATACACAAAATTTATCAAAAATAAAAAGATGCGTAAAGCACCAACCAAATTGAAAAAAAAGGCACAAAATGAGCCCAAACCAAGCTTTCCTCCCTTTTAGATTGTTAAATGTCTTAAAAAAATCCATGCACCACTTAATATTTCAAAAGCTTGAGTTTGAAAATCCTGATTTCTGATTTTTTTCTTTGCAACACTATTATATCAGATATTTTTCTGGAACGAGGCTTGAAAGGATCTCTTTTCAAATCTAATGTCTTTTCGTCTGAATCGAATTTTTGTTTTGAAAGAGGTTTGCATCGATAAGGTGCCCGGGGTCGGAGTTACGAAAGTTGATTTTTTCAACCTTTTTTTGGATTTCAGCACTATCAATCATCTTCTTATTGGTTTTTGAATCTACAATCAAAAAAAAATTCTGATTTACTCGAGCAGCTTGATCAAAAAAAACATTGCTTTTTTATGTTTTTGCTGTGAGTTTTATTCATTTTTGGTTTATTTTGATTTCATGGTTGTGTTTTTTGGATCCTGATCGATCATCTTCATCATCCATCTTGACCTCCTTCTTTTGATCAGGATCCGCCTCAGTTTTAGTTTCCTGTTTTGTAGTTGTTCTCTTTTATGTTTTATTTTCGTGTTCTGTTTTTCCCTCCTCCTTTTTGTGATGTCAAAAGGGGGAGTCAGTTGTAGTCATTTCAGTTTTTGTTATGTGTTATATTTTTTGTATTAGTTTAATTATTAAATGAAAATTTAGAAAAAATATATGTTTTTGGATCTCCTGTTTAGTTTTATTTTCAAACTACTGTACAAATGTTTGTCATCATCAAAAAGGGAGAGATTGTTATAAATTTGGCTTTGATGATGACAAACATGTTTCCAGTGTGTTTTGCTTGGCTAATCTGTTTCAGGCACAAAAGACCACGAGCCACTCAAGTCAACTCAAGATCGGGTCCAAGTGTGTCCAATGTACTGTTTTTCCTTTTATTGAGTCAATTGTAATGTAACTGATCCCCTAGCTAAGTAACCTTGCACACACACACTCAGGGGGAGAGCTTGAGTGAATTAGAGTTTCTGTTCAATTTTTGTTCAGAACGTCCTGGACGATATTCACATCATCCTGGACGATCAGGTAAAAATAAAAACCCTAATTATGGCGTCTAAGTTAAGAGGGTCTGATTAAGCAGATCGTCATGGACGATCTTTGGATCGTACGGACGATATGCTCAAATCAGAAATTCTCAGCCGCCAGATCAAGTTAGTCAAGTTTTTTTTTTTTAGTTATTTGGTCTGATCGTCCTGGACGATACGTGTATCGTCATGGACGATTCAGTACAATCATGCATAATTTAATCTGGTAATTAAGGAAAGCAATTTATTTTTGATTGATACAATCATATCGTCCTGGACGATCGCAGGATCGTCCCGGACGATCATGATCGTCTAGTGCATTTCAGCTGTACGACCCGAACTGTGTTCAGGATGATTTGGGCACTTTTTGAACTAATCGTACAGGACGATATCCCTATCGTCCTGGACGATCAAGTCATTTTTTGGTCATGTAGGCTGATCACCTTTGTTAACAACTTTTGAAAGGTTCTAATGTTAAAACCCTTCAAGTACGGAGCTATAGGGCCATCTATGTTCTACCACAAGATTTCTACTACATGCTACTCTTGTAACTGGGGCTCACACTGCAAACTAAGA